>KK118618.1:365393-426036 GCA_000611955.2 Stegodyphus mimosarum
GAGAGAACTTCGCTGACTCAGACAGCTGCAAGGAATTTCTCATCATCCCAACTATTACTTCATGTTTTCCTTTTTTTTCCTGCGTTTTTGCGAAGCTATATCAGGATCACAGACAGATGCACAATTCTAGGTTCTACTCAATAGTTTTTTTAACTACTGAATAGAACCTTTGCTCAGCCCTAAATATTATCATCTTTGCTACCGATGAATAATATAAAAATACCATTGCACATTTTACTAGTTCTGCTGTGCTGACCGTTAGTAAATACATTAGGCATGTTTCATTGTTGGCAATGGGTTTGATACTTCAGCTGCTATCGCTCTGTTTTTATATTTCTGATATAAAAAGATATTAAGTTTCCATTAATTTAGCTAATTATTTTGTATACTGTCTCCGCAAAGTATGTATGTAGGCTTTATTTTAAGAAAAGTTGGTCTAAGACATATATTTCCAATTGAAATAATCCTTTAAGTAAGGAAGATATTCGTGTTACGTCAAAACTCAGTTTTAAACAAATCATGAAATCTAACTTTTTATACAGTCCATATAATTACATATAGTAAAAGTTTATTCTCATTCTAAAAATATGAAATAAAAAATGGTTTGACTTTTGTCCGATAAAAATTCACTAATATTTTAATTTTAAACTTGAGACGATATTAAGGGATCTCACACAATTTAAAGTGTAAAATGTGCCAGTACAAAACTGAAAACGAAATATCAATTTAAAAACGTTTTCTTTATGTCAATAGGCTTATTGATGAGTACAGCTATGAAAAGTTCGGAACATTATGCGAATACATATTTGATTGTGAATAAAAAATTTTTAAAGTCCAGATCTTAATCACAGAAAAGTACAGTTCTGCTCCTAGAGAGCAAAATGCATGTTTAGGTGATTGTTGATTAAATATATTTAAGTACCTTCTAACCAGCTAAATTTTTGTTAGTGTATGTATTAATCCGGTATGCGTTTTGCGGAGTAAGTGTAACCAAAAACATATTAACAGGTTCTTATTTTCTATATTTTCAATTGTAAATTTATAAATAAGTTATATAGTAGTGTGATTGAAAGGTTGCATTAATTTTAGAAGATCTGCTGCTCTCTAAGGAGTTACTGATTTTACCGATCACATTTTCTTTTGAATATTAGTATTAAATACTATAGACTTTCTTGAGCATAGTATTTAGAAATGCTTTTTTACCTTTCTTTCCAAAATTAAACAAAACAAAACAAAACTTAAACTCCGTATCTTGAAGATTCCTTGCGCCATTCCGGTATATATATCTCCTTAGACCATTCCAGTATTTATCCCCCTTAGTTTTCTAAAAACATTCTCTAGAGCTCTAAATGTTACATCTTAGAACATCCTTGCTATGTCTCATGGAGAGAGTGCGGGCCTTATTAGGATTTAAAGTCCTACTTACAGTAGGCTCCGCCTAATGAGATTACATTTGTCCATAACTATTTTGGCAACATTAAACAAATGGCAGATTACAAAAATATCTTTAAATTATCAGTGAAATTTTATCTATTTATATACATATATATATAACGAAGAAAGTCTGTGTGTAGGTTTAACTCAGTCACTACTATAGCTATCGTCAGCAAACTTTCTACAATTCTTTTCTGAGTTCTGGAAAAGGTTGACGTTCACCTTTTTCGGAAATAAAAATAGCTAAAATCAGAAATATTAATTAAAAACTCGGAAGAACGATAATTTTTTCCACCATTTTTCCGAGTGGCAACATTCTCGTAAGCTGATGATGAAAATTCGCTTTTATTTTTAAAGTTGTTGCCACTGCTCGCTTTCAAATCCTAGAATTTGTTAACAAAAATTTCCAAGTTTTACGATGAAATAAAAATAGCTTAAATACATTATTCCCTATTCCGAAAATTCGTGAGAAGCCACTTCGACTACTCCTATCTTCGTACGACTTTAATGAGCCGAAATATTAATTAAAAACTCTGAAAGCACAAATTTTCGCACTCATTTTTCCGAATGACAGCAGCCTCGCTCGTTGGAGATAAAACTGCTTTATTTCCAAACGTGTTGCTATTGCTCACTTTCAAACGGTAGAGTTTGGTAATAAAAAATTTGTAAGTTTTAAAAATCTGAAATCAATATAAAGAAGAATGTCTGCTTGTGTGATTGTTTGTTTGTTCGCGTTATTGATTTATGATCAATTATGATCCATGTTTTGCCACATTTAATTGACTAAAATTAAATATAGGTGAGATTTTGGATGAAACTTGAGCTTTTACCACCATTTGATTAGAAAGACGAAAATCATTAGTTCTGCGTTCCTTGTTGCTGATATAATGAGAGAGAATTAACTTAATTTTCTATCGAAATTTTTATGCGGTTTCCATATCGCATCAAAGAGAAAAATATATGACTATGAATCGTAATTTTTTGCATCGTTATTAGAAAAGGATTACAGCGGTATCATTCTCTCTTTTGTTAGATGCATTACTCTCAATCTAACTTCCTTCGGGTGCTTCCGTTACTTAAATATAATTAGAAACATGTACATACTTACTTTCATACCCTTTGAACTAGGGAAGAAAGACATTAATATTTGATCATCTGCAATCATTACGCAAACGTTCATTTATGAACTGTTCAGTTTCATAATTTTTCTAGAGATTTGTATCAGAAAGTGGCAGGCACGTAACTTGTCTTGTCACTGACGTTGTATCTTGAGTTTATTTATCAATGTTCATACAAGCTTTAAATTTCTCACAAGTCATTTTAGTTGGAGACGTTTTTAGTCATTCAACTTGCTTATTTCATCACTTATTAGAAGGCTGGCATGTTTAAAACACTTTTTTCCTCTTTTCTGAGATGTAGTTTTAAGACCTTAAATGTTGCCTGAAATAAATCAAGGGGCTTGCCTACTTACCTCCTTACTCGGCGACATACCTCTGTTATTTGAGAATTTCTATACTAGGCTTCGACTTAATTCAGCGTTTTATCTTTCATTTGACGACATTATTTCAGTTTAATTTTTTTTCTACAATATTAACCAAATCTTTTATCATAATAAGTGATGTATTCTCCATGTTTTCGAATACAAACGGGCGGGACTGCGACCATTCGATATCGATATCGGAATGATAACATTATTCGCGATCCCATTAAGCAGCGCCTAATGTGCCACATTCTCAGGATATCATGGAATGTTTCCATAATCACCAAAACACATCTTCTCCAGTGCCTAACATTACACTGCAGTATATCTTCAGGACATCCTCAGCGGGCCCTTTCGACAGAATGCAGAGATATCGTAAACGCTTGACCTATTTATCACGTCTCAGGGGAACAATAAATTTGCCTCCCTGTAGTCAATGGGGAAAAATGGATTTCAATATGGTTTGGTTTGGAGGAAGATTTACCTGAATTTTAAATTTTTTATAAAATTTTAATTTATGTTTATTAAAAAAATCCAAAAATGTGCAAGAGATTTAAAATGAATAAAATTCCATTTATGGAAAGCTTACTTTAGTAGTAGTAAGAAAAGAAAAACTTTTATTTTTTAATTGCAATTTAAAATTATAAAACTCTTTGAATGGCGTAATACCAACACAACGCAAACATTAGTTATTAGCCCAAAATGAGCTTAGTCTCTAAATGGGATTTTGCATCGAATCACTATGAAGCGTCGTTTCACATTTCATTCGAGACTTTTGCCATTAGGTAAAATGTACGATATTTCAAAACGAGGTACATTCCGATGATCTCAGAGATCACATGACTTATGTATAGCTAATGTAAACAAGCAAGGTAGATGACCTCATGTGACTTGCAAAGCGCAAACAATTTACCTTTTTTACAGTTCATTAATTTTAGAGTTAATATCATTATCTAAACTTATTTAGTATTAATACCGTATTATTTCGAATTCAAACTGTATTTTATGTTAAGACTTAAAATTAGGATGTGATTTGAATTTAAAGATAGAATTTTACATGTTATTCCTCAATAAAATAATTATAATAATCAATCATGCAAGCTTATTATTTTTATATTAGTACATATTTAA
The DNA here is from genome assembly GCA_000611955.2 of Stegodyphus mimosarum. Taxonomy (NCBI): domain Eukaryota; kingdom Metazoa; phylum Arthropoda; class Arachnida; order Araneae; family Eresidae; genus Stegodyphus; species Stegodyphus mimosarum. Next base: position 369,439 of record KK118618.1, read on the forward strand.
GGTAATAACAATGTTTCTTATTTGTCAGCACTTATTGTAAAGTAATTAATTTTTCTAAAGTTTTAAATTCGAAGAAAATTATTTTGATTGCTTTTTCCAATTTTAGAAATATATTGCTGTTGAAATTCGAAGTAATATGATAATACAGTTAATATATTTTTTCTGATTTTCTACCCAATGGAAACATAGTACATATACTGCATATCGAGTTTGTTATAAATATTGTTACTAAGCATATAAATTGTCGCTGATGCCGAACAGGATTTGTATGTAATTAGTAAAGCAAATATTCCCTTATCTCTAAATTTATGAAGCGGGTTCTCCTTTCTGTTAATGTTTGTTAAAATGGACGTCACGTAGTTACGGTACAGGATTTGGAAATCATTTAGAAATAAATAACTACTCAGAAATCCTGAACTCTAATGCTCGATAAACGTGAAAGATAGAAGATTCATTTGCCTCCCAGAAGGCTTTAAATCAGGATGCTCATGATGTAAATAAAGCATCTTTGCATTATTTATCTTAGAGAACTTTGAAAATGAAGCTAATTCAGGACCAACAACATCAACGCATAACAGTTTCGTTCAGATGTTTAAATCCAGTATCAGATGTGTGCTCTACTCAACCATTTACTTGTAAAAGGTATTCTGTTACAAGCAGATATTCTTTCCAACACTATGTGAAATTTATTGTAAAATTGATTAACCAGGTTTTTAATAATTTAATAAATATAAAAATGGTTTTAGCCTTACTAATTATGAATTAATATATGGAATTGGCCTGTACAAATCTCGGAGACGCGGTAGAATGGAATACAACAAAATATTTTTCCAAATAAACATGTTAGCAGTATGTTTGTTTAAAGGTAAAAGAACTTAAGACAAAATTATATATTCGATGTTATGAATCCTTCCTGCATCTGAAATACACAATTTTAGTTTAAAAATTTAAGAGAGAATCTCACAAGTATGATCGTTTGCTTTGATCTTTGAAAAAATTTCTTAGGAACTTAGATTCAAAATTGGAATGCACTTCTACGGTTTACATATTTGTAATATTTTAATAAGAATAGCATGATTTCATCGAATAAATACTGATGGTTTTCTCAAAATCTGTTTCTCAGTGATGATGGTAGAACTAGCTTACCATAATCTTTTAATTTCTCCTCTTTTTCTTTCTTAAATACGTTTTTGCTGTTCTTGTTGCTACTGCATTCCTATAGTCCATATTTAGTGAAAGTTTATTATTTTATTCTAAAAATAGCATCATTTCACTAAGCTACTAAAGATAAAAAAATTCATTTGCAAATTCAATAATAAAAAGAATATTACCATATGAGCATATTGTATTTACTATTATATTACGAGATAGTTAGCAATACATTAAATTAAAACTTTCGAAGTCACTTTTTTTTCTGGTTACAAAATAATAAACTTCTGCCACTGAAATCGATATCGTAAAATTATTTATCGCAAATTTTATCACGAGTTATTATTTATTGTGAGCTACGTTCAAAAATTCATAGGCAAATATATTACGGTATATTACGTTTTTCCAGCGTCCTAAACTTTTAATTCTTTAGTGAAACAACACTAAAATATCGCCATACAGCTTTATGATGGTAAAGAAGATATGTGAATATATTTATATGTATACATGCACTTTATATATATATTTATAAGCGGCAGAAACTTTAACATAGCCGCATTTCTGAATTATATCTAGGTGATTGTTAATCCTGGAAATATTTCAAAATTAAAATTAAAATAAAATGTCAATTAAAATAACTTAAATAATTAAAGTGTTTTAAAAGAGTAACAAATAAATTTTCTAAAATTTTTAATTTATACTTTTATTAATTATCAAGTTATAATCTGCTCCGACGTAATCCCATATGAAGAATTCTATTCTGTACAACGTTGCCATTGCTCGCTATGAAATCCTTGAGTTCGTTAATCAAAAGTTCGTTAAAATTTTACAAAATATGAAATAGATAATACAATCAATTCCAAATTCTTTCTGAAACTTTCTGAAACATGATACAACTAATATCGAGTTCATGCAATGATAAATTAAAAATCCCTATCCTAAGCTAAACTGTGGATCATAATTCGGCACCAAAAGAGATCTTATTCTTTTCCATGCTCATTCTACATCCCAAACTCCAAATGTGAGGTTGGAAGTACATTTCCAAATACAGATTTGAAATTCTAGTTCTCTTATTCTCATGACCATTCAACAAATGACTACCATTTTCACACTGTTCTAGGATAAAAGCATTTTCGGAAAAGACAAGACACAAAACCCTTTTTCGGAGTTTCCAAAAATTTGAAGAATCGGGTTATTATTCACGTGGGAATAAATATATTTACTTCCTAAGCAGAATACATTTTTTATTTCTTTGTAAAGACGTAGCATGTTTTTATTCCACGCTTGGTGTTTTCTTTAGTTTAAATTTTGAAGTATTTATTCTTTGTTAACAGAGATAAAGTGACACTAGACTAATGAACACAGAAATTGCTTTTAAACCAAAATTATTACATGTATTTCTGTACTTACCGATGCTTTATTTCACATATCGGTTAGTCAGCACACTTTCATATTTTTAACTACTCTTACAACATAACAGACTGGCTGTGTTAGCAGCTAGAAACTTCATTTTCGCCATTTTTAAATACTTTTATCCCTTTTTAAATACTTCGTTTTCCTTTTTCTTAATATAAGGAAAATATATCTGGAAATGTACTTAGTGAAAAAATCCCATTTTTGAGATTCGAAACCTCGGTTCTGGAATTTTAAAACAAACAAGTGTATGAAAATTTACCTAATGAATATACTGTTAATATCTCATTTTTATACGTATGTAATTTAAAAAGATAAAATTACTTAAAATGGCGGAAATAAAGCCTCTGTCTGCTGACACATCCAGGCTATTTTGTTGTAATAGTAGTTAAAAGCATAAAAGTGTGATGCCCGATACAGTGGTTAGCGATGCTGACTGCCGTGCCGAAGGGTTCGCGTTAGAATCCCGGAGAAGGTAAGGATGTTTATAAATGTATAGTTTCTGCGTGGCATGAGGGCAGTTTAAATATACCGCGAGCAGAATGTCCTGTCGAGAGGTTGGTGTCAGGAGTAGAGAGTAGGGAGACTCTATGACACGTCCAACTGGGAAGCTCTTTCTTAAAACTGGGGACGGAACTGAGCTAAAGTCGGGTTCTCACTTATACGGTGCCCAAGACTCTTGCCAACAATAGCCGCATTTGACTCGCAGCCACGAAGACTGTCGTGGGCTTCTGCTGACCTTTATCAGACAAGTGAGAGTGGTAACAACAACAGCATGAAAGTGTTTAGTGTATTTATATAGGAAACGAGATGTAGATCAATTTTGAACATTCCGTATTGGTTTATAAAAGATTCTTAAAGCCGTTTTTAGTGTTATGTGCGCTGTTTGTTTAAAGTTCAGTAAGCATGTAAAGAACTGGGACTAGTAAAATTAAGTATTTATGTCTGTGCGTGAGGTATGATTCATTTGGTAGTCACAAAAGTATAAAAAAACGAGGCAAAAAAGCCTTCTTTGAACATTGCCAATGGTTATAAGGCAATTTTAATCACAGTTGGTATTGCAGGGATTCGCTTATTTTGCATAATAAATTAATTTTAAGTTTGATACTTTTCCTGAGCTTCTCAACTTCCCCTCGCGTTTTCTCGCCAGGATGTAAATTTAAAATTAAGTGAAGTGAGTATTTAAACGGTGAATCTCTCAGTTTATTCAGAACGTGCTTTTGCTAGCCAGCTCACGTTTTCGTTGCTGCCTCGTTGTTACGATTGTACGCCTCTTGGCCATTTTGGATTATCGTCACGCCTGTTAGGTTTTTGTTGAGCTAACCTGTTAGACGTAACTTAACGTACTAATCCAGCACTATTCTAGTTTAGGTGTGAATCGATTTATTATTCTACGCTCAAGTTCCACCACAACTGGTCGGTGTCCTTGCCTTTCTGTTCTGACTTTTTTTGAATAAATAAAGGGTTAATTTTCATCCTTCTTCTGTGCTGCTAATTCATTCACGTCTGTGCGAGAATTCGCCACGTTCAATGTAAGATATAATTTAGTTTATGTGGAATAGAAGAGATAGATCTTACATTATAGCAAGCATTCCATGAAGGTATTTTTACATTCAAATATCACATCAAGAAAAACGGTTTAACACATACTAAAAAGCCAGTAATAGGTTTATTATCTCCTACTTTAGTTTCAGCACAGCTCTCCAAGGAAACAAAAAGATGTTTTCTCTAATTAAGTGTGCCCTCGAACGTTCTTCCGCTAATAGAGGGCTATAAACAGAAACAAAAGAATAAACGTTCTTTAGTCACCGTTTTCTCTCAACTATAGGAGAATGTCTTTTATAATTTTCTTTCGCTTGATTCCTTAGTATGATCACGTAATAGACAATGTTGAATCTGTTAGTATGTAGAGGGAAACCAGGCAGTAATCTCGAGGGAGGCGGGACTTTGGAGAATTCTTATAAAGACTTCAAAGCAACGCTTGATGTCCGCGATTAGTTGAAAACATGTTTGTTATTATTTTGTAAGGGTTATTACTTATAAGTACTCCCCAAAAGACAAAGAATAATGCAGCTGCATTTTCTGGACCAGAAAGCTGGGAAAAGGTCCCCATTTAACGAATTTTGTTCAAACTATAGCCTTATTTCTAAACTATGTACTTAGGTGTAAAATTACTATTTAGTTTGGTTCTATACTCAGGTGATTGTCACGCACAGAATCTATTTCTAAGATACAAATTTATTGAAATATACGATAGTACTTCCTCCAATTTTCAAATTTCCAACTTTTCAAATCTAGAATTTTGAGGTCCCCAGTTGTTTTCAAAGCAGTAATCGTATTTTATTATATCTTACACGTATAAGAAATTATCCTAATTATGATCAAATTGTATATCGTCTAAGAAGAATTATTCTAATGTGCCTAGAAATAAATATGGTAATTATTAACATCGACTTGGTTTCTTATTAACATCGACTTCCCGACCTGCCACTCTGCCATCACGAATACGCAATAAATTATCACGCATATATATTGTTACAAATTTTGTATTCATTTAATTATTTTAATAGAATTGTAATTAAAATTGTTTTATTTTCCTGTGCAACGCAGTGCGTGACGAACTGTAAGAGAAAGCTACGCCGTAAAAGTAAAAATACAAGAGAGCGTGCATTCAATATTTAATAAATATATATCTTGAAATTGCTGTTGTGATACAGCAAAATCGAGAAAATATATTTTACGAGAATATTCTCGTGCTTCATTAAAAAGCTTATAAAAGCCGGATTAAAACTTCTCAGCTCAGTTGAAGTTGCTTTAAGCGAAGTTTTGTTTACTTAGTGCTGTTATTGACTGTAACATAGCTGTAAGATCGAATTAGTTTCTCTGAATTTTGAATTTGAGTTCCATTTGTATTCTAGTCGTTTAAAAACATAACTGTTCTGAGATACTGTGATATTGTACGAATATTTCTGAGGAGATATTTCAGCATTTTGTTTTACTTCTTGTGAAAAGAATATATTTTATAAACTTTTTAAAGACTCGCGCATTCAATTTATTATGTACCCATACGCACGTAGCAATATATATATATATAGATATAGATATACGTAGATAGATAAGAAAAATTACCATAGTTCACATATAAGTAAAAATAAATTGAGACCAATTTTGCTTTCCGTTTTATTGCTCCTCAAATCTTCAAGCGCCCAGTTGAAAAAGAAGTGTAAAGTATTCTCATTTCAAAATTCCATTTGAGAATTAAAAAAGAGAATACTTCACTAAATGAGCTATAAGCATGCCCATAAATATTAATAACCATTAAAGAAGTCCTAAATGTGCAAATGAATGAAAATTAAGTATCCCATTACAGTTAAGGAACATGGCCATACTAGTAATGCAAAATTCGCTTTTTTGGCAACTTAATTCTTGCGTCAAATTTATAGCCATCATTTTCAAACTCAGTTTTACCTCTTCTCCTCAACAGCCAATGCTAGAAGCCACATATGTTATCCAAATCTTTGTACGTTCAGTTAAAGTGTAACAGAGGACCTTGTTTTCATAAAATAAATAGTTGTTTCAGTAGTTGAGAATAACAGTCACATTTTTTAACTTGCTCTGAGTAAAAACATATGCAGTATTAACAATATCTGCATTTCAGAAATGTTGGAAAGTTTAAATAATATACTGATGGTTGAATGTAGATCTAAGAAGCCTGATAAGAAAATATTTGATTAGCACTTATTTCGGAAAATCATAATAACAAATTCAATTTTCTTAGTTATGCAAAATTTTTCTTCACAGCTTACAATTTCAAAGAGTGGTAAAATAAATGTCTTAAAAATTAAACTAATGATGTAAATTAAAAATAAAACCGGAAAGCTTTCGCATTTTACATTACGCCCAAAGCGGTGTTTTTTTACGGTTTTGTGTGTTACTTTTATTTATTGAATATCATGTTCTTCGCACTTAAACCATAAAATTCAATCCAACAATAATATCGTAATTTTAAAATGAGCATATCTTTAGAATTTCCGATACACAGTCTCGAGTGCTGGAGATCAAAAGTTTTTTTTTTTAATTTTTGTCCATTGTTGCCATTGTTCGTTTTGAAATCGTTGAGTTTCTTAATCAAAAACTCATAAATCTTTTACAAAATATGAAACAAATAGTAAAAAAATTCCAAATTTGGACTTCCAGATGCCCATAGTCCGGTCGAGACGTATGTTATTCAAAATTGAATGGCTCTAAGTAATACCTTTCTTTCTTCACAATGCAAGAAACGAAAATAAATTTATGCAGATCCTTGATTATTTAATTTCTTTAAATATAAAACAGGGCGATAATATTTGACGGCAACGATTTGAAAATTGGAACGGGCATTTAAAAGTTTCAACGCAAAATACCAAAACGAAATTAATAGTCCTTCTAGGCTAACGACTTTTGGGCTAAAAATAAACTTTCTGACTGATGAATTTTAAGATGCTTAATTTTTAGTAAAAGTGCTCATTTATTTTCCACATTTTTCTGTGAATTCCATATCATATTTCTGATTGCGAAATGGGAAACATTTTTGAAAATAGTCGAATAATTTTATTAGAAGAAATTTTATGGGTAAAATTACTGAATTTCCATTTTTATATTTGGAATTTTTTTAGTTTATTTATTAGCGAATTATTAAATATTGAACTGATTTATTAACTTTTTATTAATTATTGTATTTCTCTTAATGCAGTTATAGAAGAACCGATATTGTTCTTAAATAACAATTTGATATTTGTCTAAATATTCGTTTAGGTCAATTTATAGACGGCAGTTGTAATCTGCACATCTATGCTGAAAACGTACTACCTAAAAAAGTTATACTAATAGAGACATCACGATGTTTCGAACAGGACATCTTGAAAGCACAGCTGGGCCCTCACCGGAAATCGAATGGTTTACCATCAATCGTAGTTTAATCGAACATCATTGGTTTACCATCAATCGCAGTTTTTAATATAGTGCATTAATATATTACATGAAAGAGTATGGAAGTATTTTTAATAGTTTTCAAATTAGTATCATATCTAGCTTGTAAACAAAGTTTTAGAAATACAAGGTATTTATAAAGTCCCGGACCTATTTTGATGTTTAATAACTCATAAAATAATGAATATATAAACAAACTTATGGCATTTATTGATGGAATAACTTATTTACTTTCCTTTTCAGGTTTGAATATCTTTACTTTTGTAAATATCGTCTGCTTAATTATTGCATTTTTCTCTCTTTTGTTTTTGGCAATTATGAATCAACTATGGCAACAACCCCCATGAATACCGTGAGGCACAAAGGGATTCTCCAAAGGTTAATGTGTGGTGTGGACTAATGCACGACCAAGTCATTGGGCCTTTCTTTTTTACAGAAAAGACGGTATCATCAGTCATATACTTAGACACGTTGGAAAACTTCGTATCTCCACAACTAGAAGAGGTTCAGCCACATGTCTTTTTGCAACAAGATGGTGCACCACCTCATTGAGGTACCATCGTTCGTAGTTCTTTGAATGACCATTTTACAGGAAGATGGATTGGGCGAGGGGGTCCAATTCCTTGGCCACCCAGATCACCTGATATAATGCCGCTGGACTTTTTCTTTTAGGGATTTGTAAGGCACAACGTTTACAGGAGGAGAGTGTGGAACATTGATAACCTAAAAGCCAGAATTACAACGGCAATAGCCTCTGTGGATGCCAACATGCTTGCCGGTACCTGGCGTGAAATTGAATATCGACTTGATATTTATTCTCCGTGCGACGAAGGGGGCACTGACAAGGGTCATGAAACTTTTTGAGTTTACCTAACCATTTATGTTATTAATTTTAATCTGTCTTTATTATTTTATGAGTTATTAAACATCAAAATGGGTCCGGAACAAACCAGCAAGAGATCCCTAATTATACTCATCTGAAATTTCTGCTTGCTTTTTCACGAATGCCAGTTTGAGTGTGAATTAATATTTTGCAGAAATATTTTTGGCGATGCATTGACAAATATGTATTTGTTGGGTTAACGTTTGAATTCTTTTGAAATTATGCAGCCCTAAGTTTGGTGACTTATCTACATTTTGGCGATTTCAAGATCAGTTTGTATACAGTGTTTTTTATTCATAGGTTTTCGAAATTTTGACGATTTTTCTTAAAAAAATATTATCATTGATAAATATAAAATAATGCTAATAAAAGATGCTAAGATAATAAAATTACATTTAAGAAATGATATTAAAATATTTTCATTTTCTACTGCAATATTTTAATGTAAAATTACTTTCTATTTTCGTGACTTAGGAATATTTTGACTCCGAAAAATAAATAAGATAAATACCATAAAATCACATTTTCCGGAACACTTAGGAAAAAAAAAATACTATTTCGCTTTTCTGAATTTTTTAAAAATCTTCTGGCCTTTTTTGCTCTTGAAGATTTAGTAAGCATAATTGTTCTTTCGCATTTTAGACCTTTCACCTCAGAAGTCTAAAGGTAAAATCTATAAACCTACGATATCCAGAGGTATGTGATGGAATGAAAAGTGACTTTTTGGTATTAATACATAATGGACGAATTTCATAGGAAATTTGGGATGAATTTCTCATCTTTTGGAGAAATTTTAGAAGAACAATGAAAAAAAAAATTTGAATGTTGTTTTGTTTCCAGAAGTCTTTCATTGGGCATATTCATCTTTCCTTTATTTTCATACCTTTCAACTAGACACAAGCACTGAATCAAGGAAGGAAAACAAAGAAACTAAAAAACAACAGGTGGGTAAAATATTCATCTTATATGCACTTCACTGCTCCAAAAATATTTCAGTGTCTGCCCTAAATTTAGTTGCTAGGTGCTTCACTAAATTCTAAAAACTCTGCAGTAATGTCTCTGGTACTGGCCTTGACTTTATATCATTTTATAATTATTCCCAATACTCATATTATTAAAAGAATAAAATTAGCAATTTCTTCTGTAGATTCTAACTACAAGTTGTTCTTTAGAATAACATAAATCTTTAAATAAATCTGAAAATTCTGAAATGAATAACAAAATCATTGAAAAAGAAACTGATTTTATAGAGTAAAATTATTCTACAAAGGTACATTGTTGAATTATTAACAATTTGGATGATGGGTCAGAGACTACGGGAAACATTGATTTGTTTATTGAAACAATTAAACTTAGAAAATGTGTTAAAGAGAAGGAAACTGATGTAAATTAGTTAAAATATATGGAAAATTTTCAAATTTAAAAGACGCATAAACGTTTTGTTAATCGTTGTTGATGTAAAATATAATTGTTTTGTAGATTTTGATGTACAGTTGTACTAATATCATTTTAGAATCAATATCATAAATTATAACTGCTGCTAAATGCTCTTAGTGCTTTTTTAATGGATGTTTATACTTGCAGCTTTATTGTATTCTTACAACTTACAAAAGTGAAGTTACAAAAGCAAAGTTCGGGTGTAGATAACTGCCTTAGTTTATTACGTTCCTGTTTCTTTGATAGGTTCTTAATTGTTTTTCATTGATGATCCTTACACGCACTTAAAAGCATTCAATTTCCACGATCAGAAGTGTGTACGAACTCCGAATTATGTTAAATAATTAATATTTTAATTCTTATACTATATTAATAATCCCGATATTGTTTTATAAATGTAGTTTAAGAAGCTACATTTTAATTAAATAAATGTTCACAAATAATATTTAGTTTCGTTTGCCGGCAATAAACGTTCATTTGATTTTCAGTAAATGCTTACATTTTGTCCTGTATGTTGGTGATATAGAAAATATAAATTACTGAAGCTATTTCTTTCTCTGAGTTTTCTTTAACGGCAATCTTATAATGCTATTTGCAAATTTATGTTTTCCTTCATACGAAATGAAAAATGTTTAGAGTAGCTGAATATATTTTGATAGCATTATCGTCTAACGTTATGATGGGCTTAATAATAAAACTTCTTCTGTTTTTGTTTACAACATATTGATTTTCTGCTTCACAACCAAGTGCACGTCTAGGCTAATTCGTGACGTAATTGCCTCGGGAAGTAGATTTATACTAGATAGGTGCACAAAGTATTACTAAGCTATGTTTGGTTAATTTTGAGTTTTAGTTTAATTTTTCAAGCAGCGTTATATAACATAGAAAGATCTCGAATTTGGAAGAACAGATGAATTTAGGGCGACAGCACTAAATATAGAATAGTTAAGTTTGAGGTCGCCAGTTTTTTTTAAAGCAGCCGTTGTATTTTGTTATATCTTCCACACACATATATGTATGCTTACATATATACGTAATGAAAATAAGCATAATTAGCGGTGGCGGAATGAGCTTTTTGAGGAAGAGAGATATTTGGCAGTCGTTGTAGTAGTTTAGATATTTAGAAGAATACACAATTGACATCTCTGACCGATGACCGGGTGGTGATGGCATAACCACGTAATAGAAGAATGAATAATTTGCAGACAAACGTGAAGTGAGTTAACGCCTAATTTATTTTTGAGCATTCTTCAACGATATTTTTTCCATATCACTACATTACGGCGGCGAATAAGAACACCACGATTTATCTGATGTGTATTACATTTCTGAAACAATAGATGGAATTAAGCAGCGACTAAACGATATTAAGCTTTGCAAGCGAGAACAAGAGAAAAGGTGAAAAAGCGCGACGACAGAGAGAGCGAGATAAGGAAGCAAAGCCTTTTTTACCAAGATATGATTACATTAACTGATTACATTTGGGATTACATTACAAGAATATTTACATTAAGCGAATTAAATTTCAAATACATAACAAAATTTTTATTCGGATACTAGGTTAAGATTTCATCGCATTCCAAGAATAACTACGCAGTAGAGATCAGATGACTGATTACTTTTCAGAATTACAAGATATGAGGATTGAATTATCAAATTTTATAGAATGAACATTAGCGCATGCTCAAATTTTAAAGAGCAGTTAAAAGGCTATTGTTAATCTATTATTAGAAAAGTAGATTCGGAAAAACCAGAAAAAATCGGAATAAGCGGTTAAGCTATTAAAAGATCATCGAATTCCGTAAACAAATGCAGTTGAATATCATATTTTTTCAAACTTTGATAGTGACTAAGCATTGTAATTTAGTAAGGAATTATCGCTCCCCCTACGCATCTTTTTCATAAATAAGTAAGCACAATGGCTAACTTGCAAGTGAAATATTCATGGTTTTAATTCCAGCGAAAATATAGCTTCTCAGAATGTTTTGTCCGTATTAACCAATATTTTCTGCAGTGGTGAACTAAATTGTAGTGAGTGATAATTTGCTTTCACTTGGATTTCATCGACAAAATATCGTAATTCAACGCATTTCTTTGCTAACGGAACGACGATGAAAGAAAATATCGCATTTCTTACTGTATGCTGTTGTGACACTAGACTTACTACGTACATATCTTAGCACATCCATCTAGATTGGTTTGGCTTTGTTTATTTGATTATGGCAAAACATTCGAGGGCTATCTGCCTGAAGACAGGGGCGCCTTCACGGAGAACTTTATAACGGAAACTGGCTTGTATACACATTACACGTTGGGAAAACCACAAAATCTCTCATGCAGCCAGCTTGTTCGCAGGATTCGAACCTTGATACAAACTGCCGGTGTTCAGTACCGCTCGGCTGATAGTGATACCAGTTGAGGGACTATTGTTTTTCACTTTCCCTAAAAAATGGCTTGTTTTATTTCATGGAATTCTGTTATGTCTGTCATACTTATTTTATTGACAAAGCATACTTTCTTTATCATTATATATTCGTTCTATCTAGCACAGCTTTTACAAATAAATAAAAAATTTTACTTTTTGATACTAAGATTTTTTATTTCTCATAATGAGTCTGTTAGGTATACTAGTGTGGTTTTGAATAAATGTAAGTATACTAATGTGGTTTTGAATAAATGACAGTTTCTCTATTACTTCCTGAACCGTGTATACCGTGATTTCTTTTCATTTTAACTAACAAGTTAAGAAGGCTTCTCGAAATATGCGTTAACTGGGAAAACTGCAAAAAATCTGGGAAAAGGAATCTATGATCGTTGCTCTTCATGAAAACCTGTGTCATGTTTTCTTTAACATGATCAATGCCGACGTGTTATTTTTGTCTATTTTCTAATCATTAAAGTCAAATTGCGTATTTCATTGAAACGGCAAATGAGAAGGATACAATATTGATTACCAGACACAGACTGTTATTTTGTCTTCAAATGATGCGAAGTTGCCCGGAAAAATCTCAGATGATCAACAGCCCACGGTTAGGAAGGAACGAACACATTGTTTTAATCAAATGGTGGAGCATTGCGGCGGACATATTGCGAAGAATCAAATAAAATATATTCACCCGTCAACATCCTTGAACCATGAGAACAGTAGGAAAACATAAACTCTGAATGAAAGACATTAATTAGTTTGTTAATGTATCAGATAATTTAATGATAGTATAGTAAAAGGTCACTTAAGAAGTATTTAAGAAGCCTCTGAATGTCATTTTTACGGAGAGAAGAATTTGAGCTCCATCGCGTTCAGTACTGTTTACCTATTCCTTCAACAAGGGCGAAAGATTTCTAAGTCCCTTTATAGAATAATCGGTAATATCTGATAACCTCTATGTCGGACATTTTGCCCTCAAATGAAAATGATAATCTGGCGTAAGGAAATGGAGCGTCTCTTCGCCTTCCAAAAAATTTAGGGTATCTGCTTCTCCAAGAACGTAAACGTTGATTTTGTTTTCCCATATGCCTGGAACACTAATGTAGCATTAGATTACATATAAACAAATTGTAAAATGGGTATTATTAAGCTAATGCTTTAAAAAACAAACTATTCGAAAACAAAAACCCTGAAATATTTCATAAGATTCTGGATATTTTGGGCCTGGATAATGCTAATGTATTAAGGCAGGATAGGCTAGGAGAGCATTAGTGAAGGCCATTCTCTAGACATTTGTAAACAAAACCCACATCTTGCACTTGCGGGCTTCCCAGTAAGAAATTAAAAATTTTCAAGAAAGATTTAAGAGTAAATCACTTAGCACTAGCAATGGACCAGAAACTATTACGTCTACTATTTTGCATAAATGTTTTATAAATAACGCCTAACTTCTATTTGACAAGTTAATGCATCTCATGAAACGGTGCACACGGTTTGAAGACACTATTTCTAAAAATGAGACTCGCGCATGTGTCCATACTTGTTCGCGAAATTTTGAAAACGGGGCTTTTACTTAGATGTTAAAACTTATTCTATTCTTTCCCAGAGTTCTCATGCATCATGTTTCTTCAGGCACTAAGATACGACATTTGAAACCACTTAACAGTGGCAAAAGAATGAGATGAAATTGTGGAAATTCCGTATTCCTATGGGATGAGATTTCGGAACAGTTGTTGTGTTCCTGTTCCTAGGGTTATCCTGTGCTCAAATCGTCCAGTAGTGTATCCCCATGGGAAGTTGATGAATTAGCAAGTACGGCTTAATTTCTTAATAAGCATACTTCATGGGTAGTTAAGTACTATGGTTAATATTATTCCCATCCCAACAAGGGAATGAATATGAATTTACACATATTAATTACTAAAACATGGTTCGACTTCTAGAGTAACTAATCTAGTAATCTAGAGTAATTCATATCTAGTAACGTGACAAAAATCAAGAGGCACGTTCTCATAATTTAGTAATGCAGTATTTTCATTCGTGTTTGTAATATTATGGCGGAATATAATTGTACATTAAGTATGATACAAATAATTTGAATAAAAACATTCGACTAGTGATAATTGCTTTCGATTAGAAGTATATTTTCTGGAAGTCATAAAGTTTAAAATAGGTATGCTGCAGTTATGTTTAATATAATAAACAGATGCTTTAAATTGGCACCGAATTATACAAACTCAAGAATAAGTTAAGCATAAGTGTAACCAATGATCAATATATTACATTAAGTTGTTAACTTTTAATATAATAAAACAGTGCTGTGAAAGTGAAATCGCATGCACGATCTGAAAGCATGTGAGGAGCCAAAACACCTTTTAAAAAACTAATTTTAAATTTTTCTTATGATATATTTATCAAAGCATACATAAATAATAATAATAATAATAATTAAAACGAAATAGCAAAATTAAAAATTATATTCGATCTGGAGTCTAAAGGTCTAAATTTCCTGCAAGAAATTTCTATGGAGTATATTCTGTAATTCAAGCATGCTGAGACTTAAATTTTAAATTAAAACTGACATTTATTTCAGACAATTCCGGTAAGTTAAAATAACCACTAAATAACTTAGCTTTAAACTGTAGTTACGTTAACTAGATTGCAAGCATACGGTGGCAAACATAAAACCCAAATTATTTACTCTCTTTGTTTCTTCAGCATTCGCGCACATAAGCTCAGCTCATATGTTTTGTCTCTAGAACTACAACCACCGTATTTGCAGCAAGCACATATTAAAATGTACTCGCGGGTAGCATAAAATAGCTCCAAGAATGGCATAAAATAGCCATGAGTTTGAAACAAACAAAACATAATTTTTAATGTCCGAAATTATTTAAGCAGTTATATGAATTTATATAACTGGAGAATATATCAGTTTAAGGTCACCAGTTTGAGACAAATAAAACATACTTTTTAATGTCAGATATTATTTCGCCAGCAACATGTGTCTGGATAATACACTGGCGTACAAAACTTAAGCAACAGCAGGGTTTTTTGCCATAACTCCACGAGAAATCAACTGAGAGACATGAAATGCAGAAATGAAGGAGAGTATTATGTACGTAAAGGATGACAAAAGCATCGGAGCTGAAAAAGAAATACAAAGCATACGGTATGGAATCAAACAAAAACAAGCTTTATTGAACGTATAGTATCGTGACTCATGATTGTCTATCCAAGAGGAACAACAAGCAGATGTTCCTTAATATGGGACATGCCCTCCCTTCAATGCCATGGTTGCTTCGCACCGCCTCTGCATACTCAGAACCAGCTGGTGCAACATTTCTTGCTGTAGGAGTGCCCATTCCTCAATCAGCATCTGTTTAAGTTGTTCTGTGTTCCCCGGAGGATGTAAGCGTGCTGCAATGCGTTTCCCCAAAGCATCCCACACATGTTCGATGGGATTTAAATCTGAGGAGTACGCTGGCCAATCCATTCGAGTGATATCCTCACTTTCCAATAGCTCCTCAATAGCAAGAGTCCGATGTGGCCGTGCATTGTCATCCATAAAAATTAAGTCTGGGCCAATGGCACCTGGGAACAGACGCATATGGGGAATAAGTACCTCCTCACTATAGCGATCCCGGTTACAGGCCCTCTGTCGAAAACGTGGAGCTCAGTTCGCCCGTTCAGCATAATGCCTCCCCAGACAAGAACTCCAAGACCACCGTTACGATGTCTTTCCTTGATGTTCCTGGGATAAAACCGGGTCCCGACCTCTCTCCAAATCAAAACGCGTTGAGAATCGCTTCTGGTATTGAGCCGACTCTCATCCGTAAAGAGGACACGACTCCATTGATCAGTTGGCCCGTTTTTGTGCTCTCTGCACCGCTGTAAAAGGTGGCCAACTTTCAACGGGAGGCAGCGTTCAGGACGGCGGTCAAATAGGCCCCCTTTGTGAAGGCGTCTAGCCCCAGTAAACCGCGACACTTGTCACACCGTTGCTGCACAGAGTTGCTGAGCTGTGGCGCTTGCTGACTGCTGTCGGCCTTTTTCTGCCTGCAAGACAATATATTGGTCGTCCTCGGGTGGCCACCACCAACTTTTCTAACAGCTGTACCTGTGGTTTTGAACGCTTTCCAAGCGCGCGAAACGATACTTTTCTTGATTCCGAACTCAGTACAGTACGCCCCTCCTACAGCTTTCTGATCATTCTTCGACGTGTGAAGTCGTCCAGGTGATTTCTTCTAGCCATATTTCTCGAACTAACTCACTGGCACTTGCAGCGAATATGTTGAATTGCGTCTCCGCCCTTCCTTTTATGCTACTGTTGACTTGCGAGCGCCGACGTCACGCGTTTTGTGTACGCTGACAATTCCTCTTACGTTTCGTTCCTGATATTTGCATATGCATGACGTTTCTACTGACTTACGTGTTCATTGTTCATTGCAGAAAAGGTTCATTGCTCCAGACCTCCTTTTCTGAAATTTCATGGCTATCTGCTAAATTTTTACATTGTTGCTTAAGTTTTGCACACCAGCGTAGAATAGCATAAAAATTAAAAAGGATTTAGGGAGATGGGTATTCATATTATTATTATAAATAATGCTCGTTTTTATAATTTTATTTTGTTGATATAATTTGCAGATTAGGAGCTAAAATGTATGGAAAATATTTATTGACTTTGCACTACCGAAAAGAAATAAGCATTGTTTTACTATTTTACCAAGTATAAAACATCCATTTATAAAATAATATTTAATTACATGGTGTTAAAATTTCATGTATAACGCATACATAAGCTTCTCAAGTAAAAGAAGTTTACAAAATTATCTTTTTTAAATACTAACATCTATGTCTTCCACTGATATACCGTTTAACTTTCTCAGATTTTAAATACGTAAATTCTGATGTATTACTCTTTATTTCTGAAAAATAACGACTAAGTTATTTATTTTATAAAAACAAGATTCTATAATATAAGCAAACATTATATATAAGGTTTACGAACATTACGTATTTACACAAGGTATGACTGCGGACACTGAGTTTAAAAGGAGGGAGAAAATTCATTTGGAAAACGATGGCTTTAACTTGCATGTAGGCTTTATCCCCATTAAGAAAGACGGTTTAATTTAATGGCCATGCTGTTGAACCGTAACGGAATGGGATTTTAATTTTGATTCATTTGCAGTTACGTTAGATTCAGAATTTCTTTAATGGTGATTAATATTGGTAGATACACCTAGCTATTTTCTTGCAGATTCCTAAAATGGGTTTTGTAACTGAGTTTTAAATTTTAAAGAGCAATAAAATTGAAAGCAAATATATAATAATTTATCTGGATTTGCTTCTAATTCTATGTGTGAAATGTCACTTCAATTTTTATACGGAATTCATGTGGAGGTCTTTGCAGTCCCATAATCTCTCGAAATTTATTGTTCCATTTGTCTAAAAGCAGGAATTTTTTAACTATTCGCAAAAAACAATTCATAGTAAAGAAATTAAGCATTAAACGCTTTATGAACCACTATATGAAATGTTCAGATTGTTTTACTGTAGTTTGTTCAAACAAAGTTCTCCATATTTAGTACTTTCATTTTTGATGGTATCACATTATATTACTGATATCTGTAAAAGATATAAAATTATTGTAATGAAGTATTGATTTTATTACCAAATTCTTTCTTCGAGAGTGAAGCCTAATATTTAATAAAATAATATTACTAAATATTTCGACTTCCTGATGAAATTTCTGGTATATTAGAGGTTACCAGAAAAGCTAGCGGATTTTTGAAATTAATGATTATTTCATCAGGTACTATTATGATATCTTTAATAAATTATACTAAGCACATTCTGTAATATAGAAATCTGATATTCGAGAAAGATAAATAATTTCTACAGTATATTTTTATCGTTCATTTCATATCATTTCATTTCTTATAGCATATGTTTTGCTGTCGATTCGTTCAAATGTAAGGTGAGAAATTTTGTACTTTGATAAAAGTTAGATCTCCAGGAACCGAAAACAAATATACGCAAGAATCAGGTAAAGAAACTCTGAACGAGAGAATGGATAACAGTAGTTTTTCTTCTCTATACACTATTAGATCTATTTACGTATAAAAAAACATATTGTTTTATTCTTGTAGTCTTAGTTAGGAAATCGTTGCGCAGCTCGTGAGGACTTGGTGCAAATGAATGGATATTGCATTCTAAGAAAATACTCTCATAAAGATTCAACTGACAAGAGAAGATTCGACTGGAATAAGGATAAATGCATATAATGGGCGAAAAATTCATTGCGTGCGGTGATAGATGGCGGAATGTGTGAAAAACGTCTTTCTTGGATCATTCGGCTATGTTTATTTTTAGAATTGCCCTTGGACTTGCTAGTGAAGTACTATGCCGACTGAGTGTCTATGTAAGCTATGTTTTAAGGATGATTTTCGTCAATAATCGTTTGTCTTTTTTACGAAAATTAGAGTTCTCTGTCGTAGGTAGTAATCCAGTTGCATATCTTTAATATTTCTGGTAGGAAGGTTTTTCCCGATTGGTTCGAGGATACAGAACGAGACATTTTTCTACTAATATAAGATGACATGAGGCGAAGCTGCATGAAGTGTCAATTGATAATTTAAAAAGAACAAATATTGAATATTATGTTGAAAAAAGAGAGAACAAAAACAAAAAGAACGAGAAAGATATGGAAGAGAAGAGGTTGCATTAACGGGTGAAATACTCTAATAATAAGAAATAAATGGAGGAAACGAGGCAGAAAGTTAAGTGTTGTTGATGCTCTGAGAAGGAAAAATATAAAAACTAGGAGGTGATTCTGGTAGAATTTGGCTGAAAACCTGGGTTTATATTTGAGATAAAAAGCGAAACGAAGGACAGACAATGAAATCAAAAGAAAATTTCTCAACAGTGATAAAGAAAATTGATGTACCACGGATGATTCGGTGAACTTTATTTCCATTCGAATGAGGATGAACTAATTTATTATTTGACTACGTTTCAGATTGTTTAAAGTGGATGCGATGGAATATGGACTTCCATACCATAATTTTTATATTTCTCTTTGAATTAAAATCAAATGACCTATTATTCATCTAACGTTCTACCCCAACCAGGATTGGGTATGTGATGGAGATACCCTGTTTACAGAACTGAGAAAAGACCGTATTACATCGAGTATCTTCTTTTGAATACTGCAAATAGGTTCTAGACATGAACACTGTGGACAATTTGCTCGGACTGGGTTGCTGTAAATAGAGATTCCACAGATTCATGTAACTTATAGTTCTACTGCTTTTCAGAATTGACATACGCTGTGATAACAGTACAGAAACTACTGCTTTTCACGAAGATTTAGCCTTCCACGAAACAACTAAAGCAACAAACAACTAGCTCTAGTATATGGTAATGCAAAGTAACATACGAGTTAACACAGCACACATAACACAAAAATAGTGTCAAAACTTCAAATCGAAATTCCCAAAATTGTTCTTTCGCCATTTATAAAGTTCATGAACTCCTTTGGAAATCTAAATTATTTCCTGCAGTAATTGAATTCCTTTGTGCTACCATGTGTTTCCCTAACATGTCGCAATAATCCGCAGTCTTGGACGAAATGTCGTGCGTTGCTTTTAGCATTACAAAAATTACAAATTATTATTTTGCAAATTAAATCTTTTCAGGTACTCCGGGAAGGTCCCAGTAAATATTTTATTATAATCAAAATCACTTGTTATTCTAATATTTTTAGAAACTTTAAAGTTTAACAAATAATTTCCCTTTTTTCCCGAAATGTTCCATTTCTCTTTTCAGCAATCATAATAGAAGTCCTTGGTTTTACCAGTAGCAATTCTTTTTCATACCTGAATACCGAACGCATCTTCGACATTACCCACAGCAGCCTGTTTGGTCAGAATGTCCGCCCTGTCGTTGCCTGGTAACATGAATATGGGCTTTCATCCAGTTCATTTTCACTTCATGTTTTTCTCATCTTTTCTAAGGAGTTTTTTATATATGAGACCAAAATATTAGTATTATCAGCATCTGTAAACATATTTTTATCATGGTTTTAAACACATGCGCTTTATTTACTAAGCTCTTATAATTTAAATGATATTGTATGCTCTTAGAATTTAAATGATATTGTAAATTGGTTCGCAGCAATAATAAATTTTATTTTTGAAATTTAGATTAATTAAATTTTAAATTTATATATGCTTTTTACGAATATATATTAATATACGCTTTTACAGTCAGGTTTTCATCAGTCCTTTTAACACCAAATATGATAACAGCCAATTCGGCTTGAAAAACCAAACTGTAAGGTTCAAGTCTAATTTTGCCATAGTCTATTTCTGTGCCAAATAAATAAACTACATATACCGCACCAATTTCATTGTTATAACCCGAACCGTCAATAAATATATAAGTTCTCCTACGCGAACATTTGATCTCTGATACTCTACTGCTTTCCTTATTGCAGGATGTATACGGTTCTAGTCATGGTATAAATGGTATAAATATTTAGTCTGTAGTATAAATGTCTAGTCTATGATATAAATGTCTACTTTATGGTATAAATTACTGATATTTTTCACAGAATGTAGTATTATGTCAAATGTGCTAAATCTAAATGTGTCTGTGTTTAAATATACGATAATTAAGGATTAAATGCTTTAAATATGCTGCATTTAAATGTGTCAATATTAATGATGTGAAATGAAGATTCAGGATATCCGGCTATCTCAATCATCGCTTGGATACTATAAATTATTGCCAAAGACTTCCTAAAATGTTTAATATCTTAACAGACGTTGACATGTTTTATCGATTCGTGTTAAGATACCAAGATTAATATGAAGTTTTATAACTAGTGTGAACACTCAAGAGGAAATTTTTAAAAGATTTATTATAAAGCATATTTTGAAAAGATTTATTGTAAAACCATGTTTAACAACTACTTGGATGTAATGATTGAGGAATGATCTGGTTGAATATCGACAGAAATAAACATTTGTTATCTTTTAAACCCAGTTCATCTTTTATTTACAACAATTCTAGGCACTGTCAAAGAGACTTCGCTTATAATCAATCATTCACAAAGTTTCAATAATAAAATATTTACATAAATTTTAATGCGAGAAAATGTTTTGGTAAATAACATAAAAAAAGTTAAGGGCAACATAACCTGAATTATTTTTAAACAATCATATGATACTTTATACTCCTATATATCTACAAACGTTTGCTCCACTAGCGTCAATGCACTTTTCTCAATGTTATATTTTTGCTCCATGCTGGAAACCTCGATATACGTGTTTTCCACTACTAGAAAGATTGATACAATTTTGCCCTTTACTGGAAACATGAGAACACTTCTGAAATTCTTGATACGGAAAGCTACTCAAAACCAGAAACATAATTCTTTCACCTCATCTGCACCCCTAAACTGTTTTTATACTCTAAATTATTTTAGGGCTTTCGTTATTCATAAAAAGGAAAAGTCATACTGGGGAAGAAAAAGGTTTAAAGAGTAGCAAGAGTAAGATACGAGCACGATGTTGTTCTCCAGAATTTTCTCTCGGAGAAAGTTTCTTCGGAAATTTGGTGGATAATGATCTTTGGATGATCTTCATTAACAATTCTGTCGCCTTTTTTAATGTTCCTTTTTTGGGAAAAGAGGGGAGAGCGAGGGCACAACAATAGCCTTCATTCAGTCTTCATTACTATAAAACAAAATTATCCACATAATCTTGGTTCTTTACGGTCATACAATACAAAATGCTAAGAAACTGAAAGCAGAAACGGATACACATTTTCATTGAGAAGAAATCATATTCCTCACACTGATGCCACTTGGCAGATACAGGCGAAATATCCTAAACTCAGACGTTTTAGAGTGACCATCCATACCTATCAAATTCTCACTTCCAGTGTTGTAATTTCGACCATTTTGAGTTCCTTTGAGTTTGATTATCTGGATTAAATTAAACAAAAAAATTGGATAATTATCTCTGTCTTTCTCTCTTTTATTTTCGTTATTATGAAAGCGTATTGCTGTTATTTTATCACGAAGAGTAGCTACCAAGGTGCATTTCTTTTATTTGCTGAGTTTATATGATGGATCTAACTATCTTCACATTTATTGACCAGATTAAAACAAAGTACAGGACAGCAGTGTATCTGTGGGATGCATTTCTGAAAGGTTACTGCCATTCATGTTATACTTCGGGAAAACGACGAACACGCTCATCCATTCAACTCATTTGCTGGATTCAATTTGCCCGAGTCAAATACTTAGATTTTTTATCCTTGTAAATACTGCTGACTCAAGAGTATTACTAATTCGTTTTGTGGATATTAGTATTTAAAGTGGAATTAATTTATTTTCAAAAGTGCTTGAATTAGATTTAGCCTTTTCCGGCTTCAATGGGAAAAATGTCAATTTAGTCCTTTTTTAACTATATAATGAAATATATTTCCATCTCTTTATATAAATACTGGGAGTATTTCGAGGTTTGCAAGGTTCTTGGCGTAAAAAGTTTGAAATTACGACACAAGACATATCCGCCTATGAATCACCTGATTTTAGTTCCGCTGATAAAGCGTGTGATCAGGACTTTCCAGTAGAAGAGTAAAACATGCACTATAACACTATGAAATTTTACTGCTTAATGTAAATATTAGAAAGACTGTATAAAATTTTAAATCATAAATCTGCAATTATTATGACCTATATGGTGGATAAATGTGTTCGTTTTTTCTTAATATTTACAATTTGATTACTGTTATTATTTACAGCACATTAATTATATATATTTATATTAACAATTCTCATTAAAATAGTTGCTATTTAAATAACGGTTTCAGATGTATGCGTTTTCAGCATCAAATTTCAGATATTATGCATTAAACCATTGAATAAATTCGATATGTTTGAATTCTGCGAAGCTCTACTTTAGTTATAAACATCTAAAATCAAACAAAAATATATTTTAAGATTAACTGTAACATTACCGTAAAGCTAAAGAAATGGTTCTTAAGCTTTTTTGCCAGATGCACTACTTTCACCAGTATTAGGCAATCATCCCCCCTTCCTTCACAAAATTTGAAAAAAATATACATTTATTTAAATTTAGATTAATTTTAATGTGTTTCGTAAATGAAGCAAGAAAAAGTATCGAAAATACTGATAAATACCAAACCTTGAAAAAAAAGTAATTTCTTATAGTCATAAATTGAAACCAAATCCTTAACAGTTAAATAAAAGGCTACTGAATTACCCTCTGAAACTACGAAATTTCCCCTTAGAGAAGAATTACACCCTTGGTTGAGAAACCCAGTGTTAAAACACAGTTTTACCTGTTACACAGTTCATCCTTTCCTGCGTCTCTTATAAGATTATAAATTTAGGTAAAAATGCAGTTGGCCTTGGCTTTGAATAAAATTAAGTTGAATTTGAATGGGATCAGATACAGATCATTCTTTTTCAGAAGCACACAATTTTTCAAAGTTCGGAGAGACTGTAAATATACTTATCGCGAATTCAATGAGTGAAGGAAAGTGATGAAAAGCTAAGCTCTTAAAGCACTGGGGAAAACTAGATTGGAATTAACATGTCTGATTGTGCACCGTATTCATGGAACATAACATAAGGCATTCAAGGAATGTAGCGCAACGTATTCATTGAACATAAATTTCCGTGAGAGAGAAAGGCTTCTCAGAAATCTAGTCTACCAATCGACAAAATCATTTTAAATAATTTTCTCATAGCCAAAACGAAAACTGTGTTTAAGTAACCAACTGTGATTAGCTATCGATGTTTTGCTTATTTTCCATTTGTAGCATAGAATATGCGTTCTTTAATATGAAATTTTAATGGTCTTTTAGTGTTACCTCTATATGCCAAATCACACCTATAAATTGTCCAAGAATTAAAATCAGGGATGAAGTCTTTTAAAGCAATAAAATGAACGTTATTGACAGAGGAGAAAGTGACGTGGAAAGATGAATTTGTGAAGAATTCAGGCAATTTCGTTACTGGCAAAAAATGATTTGCGATAATCGTAAGGTTACTGAAATAATTTCTAACAGCGAAATGTCTGATGATAGTAAGAAAAAAGATCAAGACTTTATCAATAATTGAGGCGGAAATATGACTATCAGTGGCATTCCACTTCAAATAACTAAGATCTTAGGAATGAAATGATTCCTCTTTGCTTCGCAATTGATTTCCCGATAAGTGTGGTTATTGCTTCTTCTACCTGCCCAAAGATTTTGTTTCTGAAGAATAGAAACCTTTATGTGATTGTCCTACCTGTCGAAATCGATAGAGCTTTAATCAATCTGTGACGAATTATAGTACATTCTTTACTTATTTAAAACTGCACTGTCATGTTACTTTCCCAATTATATTGCTTCAGACACACCTTCCAGCTAACGGAGAATTATTATTCATACATCAGAGGGCAAAAATTAATGTTAAAATGTATGATTATCTTCTCCCTTTTCTCCCAAGATGATGCTAAATAACTATTTCCACATTTTGCTACAGATACGATCCCATATTTGAATAATTAAATACTATTATTTCAGAAATATGCATATAATATACAAAGCATATTTTTCAAGTTAGCAATCGTAGGATGATAATGCATCAGGTTTCCTCCATTGGAAACAATTTTTGGATTATTGGTAACAATTACCTCTTGATTTTGAACTGACTTTTTCTCATAATGTGGGTATTTTCAATTGTGCTTCCAATTAAGCAAGTTTCATTTGTTTTGCTTCGAGACATTCAATGACGTTTCACAGAATAAATAGCCAAGCCAGCTTCTTATGTCAAAGCCGGCTGCCTTTAGCCTATCCCAGTTTTTGACTCAAAAATATAACATAATCTCACTTATATGCCAACTGTTTCGTGTATAATATATTTTAAAATGCGAAGTTTTCTTATATGTAGTGTCTTATTATGTTAAGCTCTATCACAGTGTTTTCAAATTCTTTATGAATTCTGACTTTATTCTGTATTATTACCAATGCTAAAACCTCGAATGTGGAAAGAGGAAATCGCGCTTTAAAGTTTACCAAGGGCTTGATTTTGAGAAAACCGAGTAAGGACTTTCTACGTAATTCTCATACATCCATCTGACAAGCTGGATGAAGCCATTTGTCTTTAAACTTTATTCAGTTAATAAGATACACATTGCCTAACCGGGATTTGTAATTTATCTCTTAGGTCCAATTATTTTTCCTTTACTAATATACTCAAGTTACTAACTTTGAAATAAGCGATCTGTAATGCTGCTAAGTTAGATCCTTTGACTTTTTTTAAAGAAAATGTGGTATTAAATTTAAATTATTTTTGATTTTCTTGGAAATAGCATTTGTTTTTATTCAGATAACAAGTGCATATAAGATATAATCTAGAAATACTGTTTACATTAACCAATTTGAAAACTACACTTGTGCCTACCAGCGGCCGAGCGTTAAAAGTCGCTGAACCCCAGTAGTTCCAACCTGTATGCGATTCCAGGCGCGTAACCTGGCTGCATGAGCGTTTTCTTGGTTTTCTTCATGTGTATCGTGTATAACAGCCGGTTTCCTTTAGAACGTCCTCCACGAAGGCATCCCTCTCCTTAGGCAGATAGCTCACGCCAGCTTTTCCATAATTAAACAAACCAAACTTGAAAACTACACGTAATATTTTAAAGAAAGTTAGCATTAAAAATGTACACTTAAAATTATAACTGAACTAACAACAGCAGCAACATATGCATCCACAGGAAACCATATAGAAGATAAAATTCTAATTTAAATTTGCAGTGTCATCTTAACTCTTTTTGAACTTAATTATCTTCTCTTTCTATCCGAAAAACAGTAATAAATATCTCTACGTTATTTCGAAATTAGTTTTTGATACATTTTTATATAAAGCTAATGACGTAGGTACTTACATTGATTAACTAATAATGATAAAATCATACCAAATTTGAATCATCCTTAACCTAAGCTTCGAAATATAATCTGGACATGTCTTCTCAACTTCCCTGGCTTGTAAGCCGTCAGTCGGCGATTACTCTTTTTTCAAATAGAACAGGCGCTTTTAAGAGAGAATTTTGTTGTGTGTATATCACAAATGTTTTATTAAGAATAAAAGAAAGGTTTAACTGGTTATGATTGCAACCACTTCCTTACAAATTAGCTTTTCATATCTATGTCATTGTTTACTTCCACGCCTCTTGAGTTAATGTACACTTTTTCGTTACCCCGCGTTGGCAACAAGCTTTTTGTATTCGTCATCGGTAGAATTCGGTTGCTAGAATGTAGCTGACTTGTAACTGTTCTAATAGTTATTCTAAAACTTAATTGTGTTATTCTATTACTTCTACATGTTTATGTATGGATATTTTATTACTATATGTTCATAGTTTGGTTTGAATAAACCGAGAGTACCTGAATTTATTCAAGTTATTTTGAATAAAACTACACTTTGGATTTTGGCACCATCCGAACGTAAACAATTATCATCAAGAAAAATTTCATTTTATTTAAGAGGAAAAAAATCGAATAATATTATACGTGTGAGAACTCCTAATAAAGTAAATTAATTAACTTGCCAGTTTCTAATGTAGTTTTTTTCCATAATAATATATTAGATGTCAAAGATCTAAGCTGAAGCTTTACTAGCTGGTTTTTCGCCTTAGATGTTGTATTGTCGATGAGTGCCAGGTACCTGAATGTTATTTATTTGGCTCATAATTTGTCGCACTTTCTTGCGCTGTTAATCATAGGAAATCATAACTGGGAAATAAAAGCAGCTTTTACGAACTTCAGATTAATTTAAAATATTTTTTTATTAACGCGCAATTAATTTATATCCATTAAGAGTTAATATAGTCATTAATAATTTCATTCATAGCAATGAAGTAATATATTATTCAAGAAATAAGAACCGAGATATTGTATTATCGCTAAATTCGAAAACTGCTATTTAATTGTTCTTATTATACTGGATTTTAATTATGTGCTGCTATCTTTACGTAAATAATATTAAATAAAAACATTATGGCATTAGAAATTTAATTTTCAGTAACACCCAAATTAATTTCATTAATAAATTAACGATTTTTCAAATATCTAAGTTATAGAAAATATAATGCGAATTAAATTAGAGTGTAATGTGATGATAATTAATATTTGAATTTACTGTTAAAAACTGTGAATTGTTTTCTAAATGAAATTAATATGAAATATGAACAATATTGAAATGATTTTGAATATTACTACAAAAAATTACATTAAAATTGTGACTGTTGATAAAATATTGTAATAATAACTATAAAAATATTAATTATCTATGAAATGCTTAATTATATTAAATTGAATAATTATGAATAATTTAATGAATTAATGAAGTTTAATGACGAAATTTCATTAAAAAGGTAAATGGCGCAATTTAGAGAGATTTATTCTAAATTATTATTCATTATGCATATTTATAGGAGTATTTAGAAATTGAAAGGGAAAAATAACCAAATTAGAAGGAGATTGAAGATAGATTTAAGATTTGATTTATTGAAATTAAAAGGCAGTTTTTTATCTTATCTTTCTCTTTTTTTTTTAATCTAGCGTGTCTATAACATATTCTTAAGTGTCTTAACGCAGTCTTATATGTCTCGCAGTCATTGAGCGTCCAAATACAAAAATGTTCTAAGTAAGGCAAATATTATTGTTTTGGAATTATAAATTTAAAAATCAAGTTTTGTAAAAATTGCGCCATTTAACTTTTTATACAATCTGTTGATCCCTAAAGTTTATATAGTATTATTTTATTTTGATTTAAAAAATTAAAATAAAAAGGGGATTTCTCAATTTTTACAAAATTAATTTTATATTAAAAAATTCAAAAAGATTAATATTTTTTTCTTTAAAACATATTTATAAGTTTTGTTGGTTGCGAAATAAAGGCCATAAAACGACATTTAGATGTACGATTTTATATTTGACTTATACTTGATTTTATACACGACAGTTGATATATGCTTCAAGTCTCAAAATACACAAAGATATATAGAACAGGTTAAGTTTGAGGAATGAATTTTTTTATTATTTAAAAAATTAGTTTATTGTATATTAATAATTTTCTTTAAATTAAGTTTTTCGCTCAAAGGAGCATTAGCTCAGAAGGTCTATTAAAATTTCGTTTGGATATTTGGTGTCTATTCTCTATAAACGCCAAATCACTTTTGAAATTGTTGCCGACAAATATTATCGCACTGTATTACATTTAAAAAAACTAAATGTAGAAGAATCTACATAAATGTGTGTATGTTTCTCGCAATATGATAACAGAATAATACCTAGAGCCATCGAATTTTCAATAACATACGTCTCCAACCGAATATGGGCATCTGGTAGCCCAAATTTGGAATTTGATTTACTATCTATTGCATATTTTATAAAGCATTTATAAGTTTTTGATTAAAAAACTCATCGTTTTCAAAGCGAGCAATGGCAACACTGTACGAAAAAAAAAACTCTTCTATCTCCAGTGCGCGAGATTCTGTATCGGAAATGCTAAAGTTATAATCTTTTAAATATTTTGCCATATTTTTGTTGGATAGAATTTTATGGTTTACGTTAAGGAACATGATATTTAATAAATACAGTTAACACACAAAACGATAAAAAATGAGCCTTTGGGCGTAATATAAAAATAAACTAAATATTTTTAATTGTTTTAAATTAATTTTCCTTAATTAGTTTTGTTCTACACTCAGTTCAGAAACTTGGCTTTGTTGAAAATTATGCGCTTTTTGTACGATTGCTCTTTAACAACGACCAAAATTTATCCACCATTATTCAATATTCTGCGAATTTCGTTTCATTTTACATTTATTTAACTTGATTTCAGTTTCGATTTAAAATTTTGTGGAATACATTATATTATTTTGTGATTTCTTTGTAGTAGGATTACGGTTATACAAAGGCTTTTCTGAGAATATTTTAGGCGATTTTCATTGTATTTACAGGAACATTTCATGTAAAATTTTTGTGTTTTAAATGTATTCTTATTGTTCACTAAGACCCTAATTTCCGACACAATATAAAATCTTTTGCAGTATCAAAAGAAGCATTTCATCCCATTCCTCTTGAACAAATTTCCAAAAGTCCATTGAGAGTTGTACGTCAATGTCTGGACTATCCGCTTTTTTAAAGTCCAACAGCGCGAAAATCCATAGGTGATATATCAGAAGATTTAGTAGGGATATGTGTGAAGGGTATGGCTTTGACACGCGTTTCTTGATCCTTTCTTTCTAGGACATTAAAAGCGGATTTTGACTTGAGGCTGCTTGATGTGTCTTGATGCAGTTCTACTGAATGATGGCACTGCGCGTAAACAGAAGGTATTTTATATTTTATATTTGTGTATCAAATATGCTCCTGATAATATGTGGAATTAATACTAACATTTTCCTCCAATCTCCTTAATTTTAATTTGCCATTATATGAAAAAACCAGCAACAATCCTAAATCCCTCTGAAAAACTTTTAGATTCTTTGAGCCATGCTTTAAGACTTTTTTCTCGTCTTTGATAATAATAAACGGATCTCCTTTATTGCAGTCATTTAAATACACTCAAGATTCATATATTGTGATAATTTTTTTCCATTTTTTTTCAGATAAATGATTCACATGAAGAGTTCTGCAGCGCGTTCTGCTTTTGGAGATGTGTCGTGAAGAAAGACGATGTACATTATGATTTTCTCCTTTTTAAGATTAAGCAATAATCATCTTGTTTACAGTTTTAATGATTTTGCCACTCCCATTTGACTCAGTGGATTTTGGTTTAACATTAAATATCTTATCTTTGAAACATTCGAAATATTCCGTTTTTTTTCCTTGAATATGTATTTGGAACAATGTTTTCACTTATAGGTAAACTTTGACGGTTTCTTTTTCTTTCTTGTTGCTAATATTACCTATCATAACTTTAAATGTGAAACACCATGGCTTTTACAACGGTTTTCGGTAACTAGATACTAATAATTCCTTTCGGAAAGTGTACAAACATATCCTTCAATCTACTGCTTCTTTAAAAGCGTCATTTTGATTGAAAACAAAACTGTAAATTAGCAGACGATAATTTACACTTTCAAAAATAAAACTGCTGTTAAAAAAATCCAAGCAGATGATTTTAATAGCAAAGTAAAGTAGTCTAAGGAGTGCGAACAGCCTCTGTAGAAGGATATTAATTCTGCATGATTTATCTGTCTAGTCTAGTCTGGAAATCTATCGCCGGGATACCACATAAGATGCGGTGTATCCGGCTCACTGAAGTTTGCAACAAAGTGCTCCTAATGTATTTTTCCTGACAAGTAAGCAAGATAACTGAAGCAAGAGAGAAGAAAGATGAGAGTAGAGAAAAGAACAGGGGTGCCAGACACCGCAGTGCAAGGAACCAAGACCAACCATGGAGAGGATATCCTGACAAGTCATAATTCATGAGCAAGTGCTATGAGTACATAGCAAAATACAATAAATTAAAATATAAGGAATACATAAACAATAATAATGAATAACAAATAAGAGTACATGAAACACAGCAAATTCAATAAATTTAAGAACATACAGTAATAGATGAAGTTAATATTTACATATATACACTGCAGCAATAACTGCAAAGTTCAATTATTATGTCGGGAAGTTTAGGTCTCTAGTCAAATGTGCCGCAAGAGGTCTTAGGTTGTAGTCTTCTTCAAGGGCTACGTAGTCAAAAACTGAGAATTTATTTAAGTGTTCACATCTTAGTGCCTTTTTAAAGAAATTTCTATTTAGTCTGTGTAAATATTCATTCAGGTATTCAATCCTGAGATCCTTATGCAAAGTTTCATTCTTGACATAGAAATGAGCGTTCGTAATAAGTCGCAAGGCCTTGTTTTGCAGTATTTGTAATTTTTCTATATCCTTCCTAATATAGGTGGCCCAAGCTGGAGAGGCATAAGTCAGGATTGGTCTAATGATTGCGATATAAATGTGCCTTTTCTTGGCAAGTTCTAAATTTGATTTAGAGCCGATTAGTGGTACCAGACTAGTTAAGGCAGCGATTGCTTTCCCTTTCACACTGTTAACATGTTGTTTCCATGTGAGTTTCTCATTTATGATAGATTTATCTGTTACTGCATCATATATATAGATAAACAAGAAATAATAATAAAAACTGGTGGTTAACAGTCTCTAAGGAAATATATATATATCATAATTGAAACAAAATAAACTCAGTAAAATAACATAATAAAATAAGTAGTTAATAATTTTAGTCTTTTTCGAGAAGCAGCCAAAGAAATTTCAACGGAGTCACGTTTCTCAAATATAGCTGGACGATTATAAATTCATGTTGAGTTGTATCTAGATGATTATAAATTCATGTTGAGTTGTGTCTAGATGCTTATAAATTCATGTTAAATTATACCTGTGTGATTATAAATTCATGAATAATCTGTTATATTAATTTTATTTATTTTACTTCATTGGAATAGTTTTCCTTTTGTTTCCCTTTAGGTGTGTGTTCTTTCTGTTAGATTGTTAACCACCAATTTCGATTTAATTATTATTTTTGGTTATTTAATTAATTTCGAAGCTACTACTCGAATTTAATAATTTATAATCTTGACTTTGAAGTTCCTAGACTCTCGTTTATTATATGTATTGAGTCATTCAGAAACTTTTGCGATTTTTGTATGAAAAATGCAAATGTAGCAATCCAAAACAACATGAGCAAATTTCATTGAAGCATATAAGCGATGTTTTGTAACATAACTTTTTGTCGTCTCTTTGGCAGCTGGAAATTTTTAATATCCCTTTTTTAAAAGCGTTCTTACGTTATTATTTGTAAAGAAGCTTTCGAGCTCTTTACAAATACTGTCAATAATGTTGTCTGATACTCTTCATTAGAAGTGAGTTTCAGGCTGAGAGAATTTTAAAGCGACTTTAAGAAACGAAAATCCGACAGAGCAAAGTCTAGTTTATATAAGAGGTAACACAAAACATACTCAACTGTGCTACATAAGCTTTTGTTTGACATTCATCGAAAATTAGAGTCTAACACTGTGATGTTGGATGAGAGCATCTCGAAAACTAGTCAGTTGTGAAGGCTTTTGCTTCGATTTCTGCTATTAAAACTGATATTTGAGAGTAGTATGTTTTCACATTTATTGTTTAATTTGTTCAACATCAGTTCTCAGTTTTCAGTTCCTTTATTGTCTCGTTATACACAAAGCATTACGTTTTCGAAATGAAACCCATTCTCGATGGTACGGAAGGGGGTTCTCCTGGTTTACTTTTCCTGGTTTACTTCATGATATTTTTAGTGTAACAATATCATATAATATTTATTTCTCATCTTCGGCAATCAGGAGAATGCAAAGGAGCTTCGTCATGTTTTTTAGCAAAGAACAACATGCCAAAAATCGAGTAATCATCAGTCGGTTACAGTATGGGTATCCATACATCGTTGCAGCTTATGTGCAAAATTTTTATCAAATAATGATGTACTGTACGTTTTGTAATAGTTACACTATCTGATAGTTCCTGAACTGTATAATATAACTTTTATAAAGTGGAGTTTCAACGAAAACGCCTTTTAATAAGTCCTTGTTTACACTGAATAGTCATCGAGAACGGATATCATCTTCGAAGCAGAAAGTTTTACGCATCAACCTCTCAAATCGCTTTCAAATTGTGTCATCAGAAAACAGCATTTTATCCATATGCAGCATAAATTTTACAAACAGTCTTGATTAGCATTTTTCCTTTTTTAAACTTAGCATAACCTTATGAAAACGAACTTCTGGGGTCTTCAATCTTAGCAAGATAAAAATTACACAACAGTAAATGCAAGAATTAAGCAACGTGAGCTAAGACAGCAGAGATAATTAATTATCCGTTTCAATCAAGATCAGCAGTAAAAAGTAGTTAAAAGAAAACGAGCATTTATTTGAAGAGAATTTTCTGGATGACTCAATATTCTTACGAATTTTGTATTTAGTTAGATTCAAAAGTAAAAATATTCCTCCTTCTTGCCCTCACAAATTATGTGAATATGCAGATTCATTATGTGAATATGCGGATTTTTAAAGCCTGAAAACACATGTCTGCGATGGTATCATCATACGATGATTTGTAGGTGCTTTATTTTTTACCACGATACTTTCTACGAAGATGTTTTTAAATAACAAAATTTTTGAACACATTTTTTTCGATGATGATGTGCTGTACCACGATGTTTTAGAGTGCAATGTGTTCTCTTGTTTTCTTTTCTCCCATGGTGTTTTGACCTTGGGTTCCTTTCTCCGCGACGTTTTCTTCCATGACGTATTTGCCTCGAATATTTTCGGCGGGCACCTTTGCCAAGATGAATGAATAACATGTTCATGGTAGCTCATGTAACGTAATGTAATGACCCAAAAATTTTTGAAATACTACCTAGGGAAGTTTCTAATGTCGAAATTATGGAAGGACTCCATTAAGAACATTTCTGAAACTAAAAGCAGCTTTCCTTTCAATCTCGTTTTCACCCATGCTTTCTTGCCAAAATATTAATAAGCTAGCGCACGTGCCTTCAAATAAGGTACAAAGAAGTGTTATTTAAGGGAAAGTTTTGGAAGATGATTTCAGTCAGGTAGTTGGAGAAGGCCACGTTGCTATTTTCAATTACTAGCGATTAGACTGCTGTGGTGTTGAGTGCTTCTAGCCATCAGGCTTGTTTCCGCTGACTTCTACGTGGCAGAGACTTCCTGCGCGTTAAATTATTCTCTAAGCCTTAAGCTAAATTTGTTACATTTTATTTTAAGCTCAACGTTCCCTGCTTTGAACTAAGCCAGAAGTGTAAACCTAAGTGGGGCCATCTGTGTAATTAAAGTGAGTGAATAAAGAATCATTTACACCCTTCTTCTGACTTTATGTTGCAATTAAGACTCGGGAATAGTTCCTTGTACAGTCTTTTAGAGCTCATATTTATGCTACCCAAGAATAAGAGACTGTATAATCTTATAATTTCGGGTTCGTTATCATAAATGCCAACAAGCGTTCCTTAGAAACTGCATCCCGAAAATATACTTTTTAAGTAGATATTCCTTATACATTTTATTACAAATTATTAGACTTAGTTTAGAGTATATAAATTTAATAATTTTGCAACAAACTTTCCCCTTCTGGTTGAATTATACCACATTTCTAAACCATAGCAAAACTTCACGCGTCACATACCAGTGCTCCGTAAGAGTTAACTAGCAAGCCTGAACTGAATTTGCCTCTAAAATACGAAAAGTAATCAAGAATCATTACTGGAAACTCTAATCATTTTCGCCACCAAAATTATCGAACTTTGCAGCTACTGTTAACTGCTTCTACGGTATAATAATAACGGCAGTAAAATTGTTTAACATTTATAATCAGTCATATATTATGAGACTACTGCATCCTAAGTTCGTTGAATACTCATTTACATTTATTGAAATTCTGGAGAATTGCATTACGTCGGAATAAAC
Organism: Stegodyphus mimosarum; assembly: GCA_000611955.2. Classification (NCBI taxonomy): domain Eukaryota; kingdom Metazoa; phylum Arthropoda; class Arachnida; order Araneae; family Eresidae; genus Stegodyphus; species Stegodyphus mimosarum. The sequence continues at coordinate 404,285 of KK118618.1, forward strand.
CAGATTATTCGCCTTAATAAGATTTCTACCGATTCTGCAATCATTTTCACACATCTTGCGGCGAAATATTCGACTATTGGATTCCTCAATAAAGTAAGGTGCTTTTGAAATGCTGTCTGGATTCGTTTTAGAATTGTAAATAATGTAAATATGGACTATAAAACTGTGAATGGAAAACTAAATATTGAGAAACGAAAATATTGAATCAAGTAGAATAAACCAATCTAACTATTGTTAGAGATTCTAATATGTGAATTTTACCATGTAATTACGTATATGAAATTCAAAGATTTAAACTTAGTAAAACTATAAATTTAGATTCTGAAACAATTTCATTTTGTCGATAACTGAGGATTTGGGAGAATATATACGTACTGTTGATTAAATTCTCAAATAACGTTTATTTAGTGAAATAAGAAAGGATGAGGGATGTAACCCGTTAGATGATTGTATAGCCATCTTATATAAGCTTCATTAAAATATGATTAAAAGATTTTATAGAAAGAGTTTTTAATTTAAAATGAATATGATAAAATTATCCCTTTTAAATGAACGTTTAAAGTCACTAAAAGGAATAAATTAATTTATATACAAGTTAATGGAGAAAATACGTTAAATATTTCTGTTTAGAGAATTCATCACCGATTTTATATCTCGAATAATAAAATAGTGAAGCACCCAATGATAAGTTTAAAAAGGTGATGACTTACACATTAAGTAATGCAATTTAATTTAATATATTTCGTTATTTAAACATACCACACATTTACTATTCGTGATATGAAATTGTAGATGAATTCTATAAATAAAAGTATTTAATCTATTATTCCTATTAAAATATATAATAAATTATTTTTCTTCTTTTAAAACATTAGCTATCATAAACATTTTAAATAAAAGCTTATACTATAAATACGTTTTTAATTGCATTTTATTTTCTGATTTTTAGTCTCAACAGTGATGAAATTCATTATTAAAACGCAAGCAATAAATTGTAAGAAAATCATGCAATAAAGAAAAAAAAATTAAATGTCATTCAGAGAATCAAGAAATGATTTGAATATTCTGTTTCGGAAATGGGATGTATGAGCAATGTTGGAACAAGCATTTTACTTGACCCAAAATATCAAATCGAATATCGCCAAGATGGCAAAATGATAACGCCTTTTTCTTCCGTCTTCTTCAGACTGCAATATATTTTTTTAATTGCAGAAAATTGCTCAGTTAATATTTGTTTATCATTCTTGTTTTAAGAGAAAGAGAAACAATTTTTGTAATGTGAGAAAACTTAAAATTATGTATCCGATACATACTTAGATGTTGAAATTTAAAAATCACATAGACCAAATAGCCTAAAAATTGAGAGATTTTTTAAAAAGTCGCCCAAAATTCAGAAATAAAGTTACATGTTAAATAAAATTTCAGTGAAAACATTTTTTCGTTGTATTCGATGTCGCAAACACTAAAGTTCTGATATTTATTCCTTAAAAGAAGACCTGTGCAAAACGTCGTTTATACATTAAATGAAAAGAATCAAAATGAACTTTGAAAAAAAAATAACCTTTCCGCATCACATAGCATCTCAAGAAGTATTAGACATAGATGACAAAATTCCACCCACAACGAAACTCTACGAAAATTATAAATCTTATTATATTAAGAATTGAAGATTTATTTATTCAAATGCTTTATACAATAAAAAAAACCCAAATGTACACAAAATTATTTAAATTTTCGTTTCTCTTTAATGGAAGTTGTAAAGCAAATACTATGTACTACCATAATATATGATCAAATAAATATGAAAATATTAAAAAGATTGCGAATGTCTGCATGCAGAAACGAGCTTTGAAAACTATGTTTTACATTTCAGTAAATATACTGTATAAATTGTGTAAATAACAACAACAAACGAAGTACTGTAGGTACCAAAATTAAATGTATACACATAGAATTATGTAAATACAAAGTATTTATATAAAGTATACGCTGTAAAGAACGACTAAAACACCTTTCTGACATTTTCAGTATTCATTGGATTTTCTCTATTCATTTTGAAACTTTACTTAAAAGAGAAACTTTATAAATTTTCAGATTCGAAGATGTTAAACACTATATTTGGTGGCAGATTTTATATGATAGATATGTATGAAAACATTTTTCTACAGGGAAATAATATAGGGATAGAATTTCTCTCGATTTAAGCTATTTTATTGCTAGAGGCATTTCTCTAGAAGAGAACTGTGTTATTTACCTAAGTTTTTAGGTGAACAACGAGTAAAATCCAATATTGTGTCACATATAGCCATATTATAACTACGGAATTTTCAGATGTAGGTTAGTTCTTCTATATAATGTTTTCCTCCAGTCACCGTATATTTCAAAAGAATGGGTCCACAGAAAACAAAAAGCAATTCTTAGCCAGCTGGTCAAATCACACATGTGCAACCACTGCCAAGTGCTACCTCGTTAACTCATATTTATTTTATCCTCTGTTTGGTCTTATTTGCCTTCCCGTGACAGTTATTAGTAACGGCTGCCGAGAATAAGCAATCCTTCCAGCTTCGAAATCTGTTCATATAATTCAGTTTTTGAAGTCAGGTAAGTTTAATGTTACTCAAACTCACAACGAAATTAATCAAATTTATGGGTTTACTATAATGAGTGAAAGTTAAAATATAAGAATTAGGGAATATTACACAATCTTTCCCGATAAAGAAAGAAATTAAAGGCGTATTCAAATGCGTGACTCTGTCGCACAGCTGATTGCACAAATTCAAGAAAACAGCTACCGCTTTACGAGTAATTTTTGTGCTATGAAACTTCCAGAAATTTTATTGAGTATACTGTACAGAACTGCGCCTGAAAGTTCAGAGTAACGTAAACAGTACGCAAAGTGTATTTTGAGATTAACGAGTAGTATACACGAAAACAACAAGAAGGCCTACACCTATACAATTCTCGACTGCTACAAAAGACATCAAAATGAATACAACCTCTGTCCAGAAAGTTCAATGAACGACATAATAGTTCTCACGGTTATAATGGTATGTAACCAGAGCCTCTCATGCCGGCAGTTCAAGACTGGCCTGAACCAGTTCCCAAACGGCGGTGCTGCGGGTGTTTCATCGTCTGAAAACAGATTGTAGAGTGAAGGTATTGTGCTTGTGGTTAAAACTCAAAGTGGATCAGCGAACGAATATGTTGTTCTGTTTCAAATTTGGAAAATCACACAAAAAGATTCATAAAATGCTGATAACAGTTTACAAAGAAGGGGCTGTTACCTCGACGTTCCTGTATAAGTGGTTTAAACGCTTCCAAGAAGGGCGGGCCACCATTGAAGGCTTTCTCTGAAGTGGTCGGCCTGCAACTGCTCATACCATAGACAAAGTACAGAAGGTGAAAGGATATTTAGACTTGGAATCGTCGTGGAGCAGTGCAAATGATAGCAGAAAAGGTGAGAATTGGTTGTGAGACAGCCCACCTGATAATGACTCACAATTTTGTTAAATTAAGCTTTGCTATTGGCTCGTGCCCCACACTTTGACGCTGAAACAAATGCAACTTCGGCTTCTCGCCTTTGGAAACTTCATCGACAGGGCTGATCGAAACCCAAATTTCCTGAAACCCATCGTCAGGATGACGAGACGTACCGAAAGCAAGCGTTAGAGTATGGAGTGGCGGGATCCAGGGTCACCGAAATCAGTTAGCAGCGAATTGAGAAATCCTGCATCGAAACAATGCTCTTTGTGTTCTTCGACTCTCAGGGTCGCATCCATAAAGAATTCCTCAGTGAAGGCACCACTTTAAATGCCGCTATATAGTGGAAACACTGAAACTCCTTCTGTAATGGAACAAGCATTTACGCCCCCAGTACGCCAAGCAAGGCACCTGGACCTTACTACATAACAATGCCCCCCAGCACCTTTCTGCAGCGCAGTTTCTGACCAATAAGTGAGTTCTATCCTGAATCACCCACCCTTCTTCCCAGGAGTTTTTCTTGTTCCGAAACTGAAATCAACTAAAGGGGCAGATGTTTTCGGACATTTCAGACATCCAACGTAAAGTTACGACCCAGCTGAACGTCATCCCTAAAGACGATTATTCCAGGAATTTTCAGGACTTGTAAAACCATATGCAGATGTGAATTTCCACCAACAGAGATTACTTCAAAAAACAGTAACAGCTGTTTTATGTAAGACAACTATCTGTTGTAACTGAATAAAGATTAACCGAATTTTCCGGGCAGAGGTTTCACCATATCGGGACTGCTTATGAAGTATGAAATTATGGCTATGTCCTTATATTTTACAGCAATGATCAATGTACTGGCGTTAAAATATCACAACAAAATGATAATTAAAGTAGAATGCCATTTCAATACACCAAAAATAAAGACAAAAAATGAAACTTCAAGCAGTCTCAAGAAGAATGGAAGACACAGCCAGTGTATACTATGTATACAAATATACTATGTATACTATGTATACAAATGTATACTTCTATATACATCTGGTGAATTTTATATGATCAGGAAGGACGTAACGACATTTTCTGCGGATCTATCTCAAAAGTGAGGTTTGATATTTAGAACTGACGACTTGAAGATTTAGTGTCAGGAATAGTTGCTATGCATGAAAATGAGAGCTCATATTCAACAATTCAGATTGGAAATTTTTGCTAAAATTCTAGCCCTGGATCTTGTGATTTCCACTTCTTCTTTCATCTAAAAATTGACTCAGCTCTCAACTCGAGAAAATGTGATAAGTTCAAAGAAACTGCAGATTTCAACTGCGTGAACATCCAGGAGGCAAAATTTTATAAAAATGTTCAAATTCATTGATTCCTAAAAATTTTAACTACATGTAAGTAGGAGATAGTTACGACCATGCTTGGTTGAAAATATTTTCTTTGAGATATATTTTGATTGAGAAAGAAATTCTTTACTTTAACATACCCTATGTGACAACACAGAGTTAATGTAAGTATGTAAACCGTAAATCGAGTTTTTCTGATTAGTTTTCAAATTATACACGCTGTAGCACATCCATAGCGATAGTTTTGATAGCCGCTTGACTTAGTGTAAACTTAGTATATAAACTTAGTATAAACTGAACTTAGTCAGTAATTAACATTATAGACGGAAATATATTATTCGAACTTAGTTTGGATTTGTAGGATAAACACTCAAATTAAATACTCAACTACTACTTTTTTTTCTGTGGTTCGCTGTTTTTGCGTTTCGAAAGCGCTATTTGTACCCATCTAAACGGCAGTAGTCCGGCAATTAAGGGGCTCTGAACAAATACAAAAAAAGAATAGTGAAAACATACGTAATTCAACATATACCTCTATTGTCATGCTCTCAAATGTAAACAGCTCTGTATTTGGGTGTGTGATTTACTGTTTATCGTATGGCAATAGTTTTATTAATACCTTTAGTGCTAAAAATACGAAATTCGCTTAAAACATTTAATAAACTAATTTTAGCACTTTTTCGATTTTTCGAAGAAAAATGCATAAACTATTAATTTACGTTATATGATAATCTAATAATCACGGATTGTTTATTGAAAATAACAACTAGTTCTTACAATCACATTCGAAGGTCTTTTTCTTCATTTATGTAAAAGAGTACGCATATATTTCATTTATGTATATCATATTCAGTTAGCTTTCGTTCTTTTCGCCATCGACGGAACAGCTGGCCCATTGGGTTAGGTGCTTTTCAGCCTGTTGGATCCCCTCGATGGAATTTAAAGTATATATATATAAAGAGCTTAATAGTGTGTCCTCCTGAAATTGACCACGCTAAACGAGGAGCATTGAAATAAAGACCAGAACATGGAAAAATGGTGCATGATGGGGTCTGCTGAGACTAAGGGGAACACTTATTATGGTGCATGTTAGGCAGACATTTATACAGTTACGGTACATGTTGGGCATACACTATTATGGTACATGTTAAGCAGACAGTTATATTAAAGATATGCTATATAATCAGGTACAGATGCAAAGATGAACAAATACATTGTACATGTTAGGCATACACTATTATGGTACTTGGTAGGCATGTAGTTATATTAAGAAAATGCTATATAATCAGGTACAGATGTAAAGATGAACAAATACATTTCAAATTGTAGGATATTCAGTTAGCTAAGTTATTCAGTTAGCTAAGTCGATGCTTAATCCTAACCTTTTGATATATATTTCTGTTTTTAATTTAAACACTTAAAATCTTAACTTTTCGAGGGCTTAGGCCTCAAAATACCTGTGAAAGAATTTAAACTTATCGTTTCTCTACACTTTTCTCACTAGAACACGAAATCTTACATTAAACATACGACAAAATTTCAAATATATGACTTATAACAGGATGATAGCGATTTAACAAAAATAAGCCATTTTTTTAATAAAAAAGAATACAAGAAATTAAAAAAAAATACGTAGCAAATCCTTTTGCAGTGAAAAAAGCAGTCCAGATTTTAGGATTTAAACGATATAATGTTGGAAAGAAGAAGGAATTGGGAAAATTCTTTCAACGGAATATTTTCAGCCTATATTGCAAGTCAAGTATGCATGCCGTGATACGACTACCAGCGATATTTATATTAAAAAGGTGAAAGTTTCGTTCTTGCAACGGCTAAGGTGGCATTTAAAGATATCAAATGAACTTTGCAGGAAAAGTTGTAGCCCTTTACGGAAGGAAAAACATTAAGGTGGAAACTTTTAAAAATAACATTTCAGAAAATATCCCGTTATGACTATAACTAGGAGTACATACTGCCATGAAATATTACATTGAGAATGTGTATTTATGAGTGGCAGTTTATAACGCTAGTCGTTTTAAAAATTTCAACAGCCATTTCTCAAAAATAAATTGTTTAGAATTTAAGATATTTCAATAAAATAGAGATATTTAATAAACATCTGAAGAGCTTTGTTATAATGACCTAACAAAGCCAGAAACAAGGTTCTTACTTGAAAATAGTTGCGTATTTTAATAAAAGAAAATGAATTATAATTAGTTATATGTTAAATATTTAATATTATAATTTTCAGCCTCGGAATGTTAAACTCGCTGACTCATTAAAAGGCAAATAAGTAGGCAGTTATTTCGAAATATCTTACTGATACTGATAGTGTTAAGGTTATTAGGTTATTTTAATAAACGCATTGTGTTGACTAAACACATATATGACCTCTTTCTAGACAGTCAGTATAAATTAGATATGAACTGTTTTCTCTAAATACAGAAGCATTCTACAGCCTTTATTCATACTAAATCACAAAAATGTTATATAAACAGGGTGTCTCAAAAGATCGTTGCCAAAATTAACATGCTGGTCTGTCATACCATGACAAACAAGATTTACATAGCAAGTTGTGTCTGAAAATGCGAACGGTAGAGGGAGATGTTCGCAGGCTTATAGGAAAATGAAAAGTATAATCATTTCAGCCGAGGGCGCTGCAAGACAAGGAAGCATCGCTTTACTAACTCACTTGCTTATGGGCATTTTGGATAACATTTTGTGACAAGAGTGTTGTCGAATCTGATGCTTGACATTCCAATAGCTAAAACCAAAACATCTGGTTTCAGCATGATGGAGCACTTGCACATAGGACATATCTTCATCGATGAATTGGCAGAGGTGGACCAGATGCATGGCCAACGCGATCCCCCGAACTCCCGCCCCTGGATTTATACCTGTGGGCATATATGAAGTCTATGGTGCATTATGTTACCGTAACTTCCGACATGGATCCCATCGCGAGGATTTGAAACGACGGCATGTGTCCCTGACACAGCTGTCCATTTTGAACGGATCTGGGAATCCATGCAACGACGTTGTGAAACATGCAAATTGGCAAATGGAAGGAATTTTCATCAGTTTCTCTGATTTGACCATGTTCTTTAAATAAATACCATATTAATACCTCTTTCGACATCCTTTCTTTCTTCCCTTCTAATTTGCGAACTTTGCCCTCTAGCGGTCGCCGTTCGCATGTTTGTCATTGTATGACAAATTAGCGTGTTAAATTTGGCAACGACCTTTTGAGACATCCTGTACACTACATAGTATGTATCTATATCCATATATGATGTATAATGTATACACTGCGGAAAAAAAAAATAAAAATTGGAGCGTTCTACTGGGCCGATTGACGAAATTCAACTTGCGTTTTTCATGTCTCGAAAGCGCGCCTTAACGATATATATTACACTTATATATAGCATTGTTCTAACATAGGTATTTCGACACAAAATCGGTATTTTTCTGAAATGGCATGCCAGTTGTTTTCCATATTTCGATTGTACGACTTAAATTACGAGAAATTACCAAGTTTTGTAAAAATCGCACGGATAGTTTTTAAAAAATTAGTCCTCAAAATGTTAGCTTCTCAGTATCAATATCTCCTTTTTTATTAAACTTACTTGATTCCTTCTTCCAGAATTCGAAATTTAGGCTTAATCCAAATATAATTCGGATATTTTTTAAGATTTATTTTAAAAGTTTGTATTTTTAAATATTTTAAAACATTTTTCGAAAACATTGTTGTATTATAAACCTACGAAATTTTTTTACATCTTCTTAAAGTAGGTGTATTTCTAGGTACACCTGCAAAAAATTAGAGTTTTCTATTCAAATTTTTTGAGATATACATGAAATTAGGTATTGGTGCGGCTTGAAATTTGGCATCTTTTTTGGAGCGATACTAACGTCAAATCTGGTTTACGCACTTTGTTAAAATTATTTTAAAGTGTGAACGATAGTTCTTTTTCCGCTCGTCTGGAATGCAAAAAAAGGTAAGGAAAATTAGGTTGCTATAAATTAAGATGTTCGCCAAGTCAAATATACTTGGCACAAATTGAAAAAAATACGCCAAGATAAATTTTTGAATTTCTCTGTGAATTTCGCACCAAATTTTACAGCATTTAATAGTTAGGCATAATTTGAGTCGTAGAATCGAAATATAGAAAGAAATTGGAATGCCAGTTCAGAAAAAGTCCGATTTTATGTCAAAACAGCTATGTTAGAATAATGCTATATATAAATCTAATATATATTCTAAGTCGCGCTTTTGAGACATGAAAAGCGCAATTTGAATTTTGTCAATCGGCCCAGTAGATCGGGCAATATATAACTGTCCCCTTCCTATTTTTTCGCAGTGTGCATATATGATTATAAATGAAAGTATACTCAATAATGATAGTGTCTCACTTTTAAATTCTTTTGATAAAATTTTCCTCGAAAACTGAATTTTCAAATTTTCCGAAAACAACAGTATAACCAAAGTTGCAGCTTAACGAAACTAATCAGCCTAACGAAACTAAACTATGATCATTACAGTATAAGATCATATAACTCATATAACGAAAATAAATGTAAAAAGAATGTATCCAAATATTTTTTTTTCCATCATGCGCCAAAAAATAATAATTTTCACTCCTTTATGGCTCGTAGAAAGAATAAATATTCACGAATATTAATTTATGTTACTTTATGGTATATCAAAGTATTAAAATGGAGTTTCGTAATTTCCACATTACGAAATTTAATTGCAGTAGCTGCGAAACAGATATTATCTTTCTAAAGTTGTCGTAATCAGCAGTTACTGAGGTTTTTCTATTGAATTGCGTCATATCTTGTACGTCATCTTCTATTGCAATAAACAATGCGAAAAGAAGTAGCAGTAATTTTCATTATGTTAAACGCGCCTTTTATTTCACTTATTGCACACATATGCACACACCGCATGTCACACCTCTTTTTATTTCCTCGTGAAGTTCTAATTTTTTCCTAACTTTTGCATTTTTTATACTAAAGCTTTACACAAGTGAGATTCTGGAAAAGTGAATGCAGTCTGTTTAAAAGGCAGAGGTACAGCCTCTAGATTCATCGATAACCATATATCCTTTGAAAATTTGTTTACCTTTATTCAGCCTTTTAGGATTATACTAGTTATGTGCCTAGAAGAAGCTAATATCTCGTTCTAGCCATATATACCTTTATTTTCACTTGCAACACACCAAATTTTAAAAGAATAGGGTTATTTCGAATTTCCTTACAAAGCTCGTTAAATTTATAATATCTGAAGAATTGTGTATATTATATAATATTTATTTATAAGTTAAACATATGTAATAATTTCAAACCGCTACACTGGTTGCTCGAACACTTATTAGAAGGTACTGCTTTGTTGTAAAAAGAATCCTCTGCTCGGAAAACCGTTTGTAACTGCAAATATATTTTTGAAAGTATAAATAATCGTCTGCTACTTCAAAGTTTTCTTTTCATGCAAAATGTCGCGCTTTTAAAGGAGCAATGGAGGGAAGGCTATATCTGTGTTCTTTCTGAACTTTTACTCATCTAGTTATTAAAAAACGTTCTAAAAGCGATAGTAGTTCGATATGTAAAGCTATGGTAGGTAATGTTGTCAAACAACAAAAGAGAAAAACGTCAAAATTTAGCTGAGTAGAAAAATTGTTCCAAATACGTATCCAAGGAGGAGACGAAATGTTTCGAATGTTGCTAAGTAAGATCTTTAATGTTAAAAGAAAATCTGCCAATTCAAAGGACAGTTGTAAAATCATTAAAATGCTCAGTGTCAACTGTAAGCAAATTGATTAATGTTGATTTCAATCTCAAAATCACAAAAAAAAAACGTAATGAGATCGTCTTTCCCCACGATATATCGCCGAAAGCAGAACGTGCTTCAGAATTTTTATAAGAAACATTTATCCTGATAAAAATGGAAACATTCGGTCACAATAGACGGATATAGCAAAATGACTGCAATAAAAAGAGATTCGTTTATTATATTCAAAGAGGAGAAAAAATCTTAAAACATAGTTTGAAGAAAGTTTTTCTAAGGGATTTATAATGGTTGCTGTTTTTCATATAACGGCAAATTAAAAATAAGGAGAGTAGAGAAAAATGTTAAGATAAACTCCATATATTATCAGGAACACATTTTATACCAAGTTTTCAAATATAAAATAACTTCTATTTACAAGCAGTATGATCAATCAGTAGAACTGCATCAAGATAAAGTAAGCAGCGACACGGCATAATCTGCCGTTAATTTCCTGGAAAAAAATTGAACATAAAACCGGTATCAAGGCTATTCACTCATATCCCTACTAAATCTCTTGATCTATCACCAACGTAGTTTTGGGCATTTGGACTTTTAATAACGGGTTGTCCAAACGTCGACCTTTAACCTCCTTAGACTTTGGAAATCTGTTCGAGAGCTATGAGATAAAATACTGCTTCAAGTACTGCAAAAGACTTTACTGTCTTGTAAATTACAGTGCATAAGGATAGTGAAGAATAAGGGCTGTCAAAAAGAATATTTAAAACATAAAAATTCTGGGTAAAATATTTCTGTAATTACAATTAATTTCGTCTAAAAATATACTACGAGAGTCAAATAAGTTCTTAGAAATAAAACTTTTAAACATGGATTTAATTATCTTCAAGATTAATGTTCCGTGCTCTTAAATTAAAAAATCAATTTAGATAAATATAAGTTATATAATCATTGCTGTTTCTCTGAATTATCTTCGATAAGATATATCCTGAGAATGCCAAAAGTGAAATGCTCAAAATAAAATATTATTGCATTGCCTCCAGAAAAAGACCCATTTATTTTTAGGTGAGTTTTAATAACAACATATTTTGAATAGAAACTGTAACAATGAATGTGAATCCTACTCAAATGAAATATCACGAAGTTGGAACAGACGTCGAGACGTAAAAAATGCCACTGGGGATGCGTAGCTTTGCATTGTTAGTTCGACATGCAGTTTGGTATTCGCACGTCTCACGTTCGTAAATAAGAAAAAAGAATTAAAGATACAGGGAAATAAAACCCAGAAAAAAAAGATACATTCTATAGTATTTCTAGTCACAAATATTATTGCACTATATAACTTGCGAATAAATAAATTTCCGTTAAATCTGTCCTGAATGAAATAAAAGCCATGCCATTAGATATAAACCTAATTAAGACTCAAGAGAGCGATTACCCTTAAACGTCTTCTGTCGGATCATTTAATTCGTTATGCTGCTCGCAATCCAGATAAATGACATCATTAGAATGATAAATACGTATTAATAGTAGGACATTCCTGTTTTTCTCAGATGTAAGTGGCAACAGTTTTATAGTGGATGATAAGTTTGTATCTTGAAGGAAAAATGACATTTTTAAAGGTGTAGACATATGCAAAAAAAATTCAATATTTATAATCAATAATATGTCTAGGAAGAAATGTCACTCTATAGTTTTAACACTTGAGAGGGGATGCTTTTTCTTTGCAAAATCTTATTTAATTTAGAAAATATTAGCCGCGTACTGAAACCTGTATGCTATTAAAAGATTATGAAAATACTTTTAAGCATTTTATAGTGTGTTGTAGCGGTAGTTTAAAGTATAAATGTACGTAAGTGATTTTAATAGTCATTCTGCATTTAATTATATAATTGGTTTGCGATGCTCATTGCAAACATTTACATTACAATATAGCACGCAAAAATGATTTTTATGCATGTAACTGTCTCACAATTTGTTAAAAGATCATGTAATTCCGAGTGAAGGCAATTTAAACTTGTCGACGAGGCCTTAAAAACTAGATTTATGTTTGTGAAATATCCCAAACTTTAGGGGCTTTTTGATATTTCTTGACTTATAAGAAACTACAGTTAGAAACAGAACCAAGAAATATAAATTTCTGGTCAGTCCACAATGCCATCATTGTGCATCCATCAGGCACTGTGATGCTTCACACTTTCATGGAGCTCATCTGTAGTACAGTAAAATGCCTTGTTTTAGTACCATCATTAAACTACAACATTTACTTCCGTTACCGACTCTTTAACAACAATTCTTCGAGCTACTTTCTTTGTCTTCGAAGAACTTAACCTGTAGACAATGGAATGTTTTCTTGTTTACAATTCTTATTTTGATTCCATAGGTAATTAATTCCACAGGTAGTCTTATTTTCATTCCATAGGTAAAGTGAAAATTCCTTATCAAATACTATTTTAAAATTTCAGTAATATCAAATGCTTGTTCTCATTATACTATCAAACCACTCTTTTTGCAAGTAAAGCACCCACCATTCCAGTATAGGTAGTAAGATAAAAAATATATAAATCAAAATTATTATTAACAATACTTCTTAATTCACCCTCTCTGTTCTTAAAAGTTCTAATAAATTTTTATCTGGACTGCGTCATTTCTAGATCACGATCTTGCATGGCTTGCGCAGTGTTCATGACGTAGCTGAAGTCAAAATTTCGAGAACTGAAACCCATCTAACCTAAATCAAAACCTTCTCTTGCTGAGCCTCCATATTGGATAATTGCGAACTTTGCCTTCAGCTCTCCTGCACCTAAGATGGTACTTCGGTCAATATTGCTTTGTCGTGCGGCGAACTGTGACACCCTATTTAAAAAAAATAAACTGCCATACCCCATATATGCCTGTATATGTATTGCGCCTATGATTGCGTGTGATAAAGACTATGTTTTGATACTTAATTCGTGTCCAGCAATAAAAGGTATTTTCGATTCGGCCACGTCCGTCTACAAATCTGTCCTTCGAATGTCATCTTTCTACCTACGGAGTAAAGTCTCTCCAAGTTATAATGCATAGAACCATCGTCAATCCGTTGCAGCTTTCTGCAAGTCATGTTATTACATGTATATATGTACACTGCGCAAAAAAAAAAAAAAAAAGGGGGGAAGAGGGGAGGACAGGTCTATATCTCCCGTTGTACTGGCGGACTGATTGACGAAATTCAAATTGCGTTCTCCATGTCTCGAAAGCGCGACTTAGGATATATATTAAGATTGACATATAGCTTTTTTCTATTATAGGTATTTTGACACAAAATGGGGCATTTTCTGAAATAACATACCAATGCTTTTCCATATTTCGATTCTACGACTCAAATTATGCCTAAATATTAAGTTTCGTAAAATTTGGTGGGAAATTTAGGGAGAAATTCAAAAATTTCACCTGCTGCATTTTATTCAATTTGACCCAAAACTAATTCACTTCGCAAACTTCTTAATATATGGCAACGTATTTTCCTTTCCCTTCCACTGTGCAGGAGCGCAAAAAAAGTCATACCGTACCTACCTTTTTACATTGTGGACGAGAGGAAAAAATGTCACATTGTTCCTACTTTCAAATAATTTTAACAAAGTGAGTCGGAAAATTTGAATAAAAAGCTTGATGTTTTTGCAGGTAAACTTAGAAATACGTCTACTTTAAGATTATTGTAAAAATTGTATACGTTATAATTCAAAATGTTTTTCGAAAATTTTATAAACATTATTTAAAAATATAAATTTTAAAGATAAATCATAAAAAATGAGTGAATTTTATTTGTCATAAACCTAAATTTCGAACTGTGTACGAAAGAATCAAATACGTTTCATAAAAAAGAGATATCAATAAATACATACCAAATTCAATTAATAATGAAGAGCTGAAATTTTGAGGTCTATTTTTTTTAAAAACTGCTCAGGGGATTTTTAAAAAACTTGGAAGTTTGGCATAATTTGAGTTGTAGAATCGAAATATGGAAAAAAATTGGCATGTCATTTCAGAAAAAGTCCGATTTTGTGTCAAAATATCAATATTTGAACAATTCTGTTCATAAATCTAATAGATATCCTAAGTCGCGCTTTCGAGATATAAAAAGCGCAATTTGAATTTCGTCAATCAGCCCAGTAGAACGGGAGATATAAAACTGCCCCCTTTTTTTCTTCGCAGTGTGCCTGTATATGTTTGCAAAGCATTTCAAAACTGCCGCCCAGATGGTATTGTGTTTAGGGGAACCTACTTTGATATAGAAAAACTAGGGTTTGAATCCCGGAGAAAACAAGGCTGTATTTGCCCTTCGCTTCATAAGAAGTGATGGTGGTGCACCTATTAGGTCTTTCTTCAATAAAATGGCCACCGCATCCGACTTTAGCAGTGGCCAAGCCTAAGTCGGCTAACTGCCCGTCAATGGGAAATAAGCATTTCAGAATTAAAGATTATGATTTAAAGGGTGGTAGAGCGCCCAGAAACAAACACATTGTTTTCTAGAATATACAATTACTACACGCAAGCGATTCGGCGCTGAAGAGGGCATCTTTTTGTTTCTCCACTATGTCACATTTTGCAATTCGAAAATTCACAATGATGCCCATTTTCCTCTTATTTATGGACTCAATCCATTTTAAGCCGCTAATGACGATTTATAAATCATGAACTTGATGACTTAGCCGCGCTAGGTTCATAATATATATACATATATATACACACACATGCATATATATATAAGATACCCTATGGATATTTTGGTACAGACCTTAAGAAAAGAAAGGGAACATCAAAAGGCTTGAGATCTGCATAGCAACCTAATCTCGGAAACCCCATCGAAAGGTGGTATCGCTGGCATAAGGAAGAGAGGGACACAAGACAGTTATTATCAGAAGTATTTATTGCTCATCAATATTACATATGCTGCAGTAGATGATACCATTTCAAAATATTACAAAGGATTTTCAAAATTTCCTGCATTACAGACGATGCATGCGTTACATCTATGGACTATGGAATGGCGAACATGGTCAAAAACATCTGGATTTGCTTGGATATCTACAGCAAAAAAGGGCGGTTGTGACAACCATATCTATGTCAGACTCGACAGATTTTTCAATGCGTTTTGGATAATAAGCACAATAAACAACACATAATGTACATTACCTCTGGCGACTGCCATAGAAAATGTATGTGAACATGTAGGAGTTCATGTCGAAAAATAATTGCAACTCAGTAAAAACAAATTTTAGGTAAAATAAATAAATAACTTTTGATCCGCTGTGACCGTCCTACGGGGAAGAGTGGCGCATAGTAGAAAGCTGCTTCAGAGATGAAAATAATGCTGCAAGGATTTTTTTTTAAGTCAAAAGACTCAACAGCCGTCCTTTGCAATGTTTGGGTGTTCTCGCTCAAAACTGTGGCGGAAGCTTAACAGTTAGCTAGGTTCCGCAATACCTTAATCATCTGTGTACAAAAGAGATACTGGCGTAGTTTTCTACCTCTACCTGTACCTGCCCTTAAAGTTTGGATCAGTACTTATGAGACAGCGTGTATGTATTTATATATAAGTACAGTGATCGCAGAAGCGCATAAGAAGCTAGGTTTTATAATATTTACAATTCCATTTCTTTACAGTTTAGGACGCCAAAATGAGAATCTTTGCGTCTTTTAAAACATTTTTGTAACTGGAAGTAGATGCCTACGACCAAAGGTTGCGAAAATAAAAGCCTGGTAAAGACTTAAAGGGACATGATACATATACCTTGTATAAAACGTATACATCTTAAAGCTTCAATAAATACGAAATGCTTCTTCTCATTAGGTGATCAAACACTCGTTCTGCTTATATATATGATACATGTAAAATAAAACTGCGTTATTATTCTGACAAGACAGCATTATTGTAGAAACTTGTGAAATTATTAAAATAAGAGAGGCTTGGGGAGAGCTGCAGCGAATGAATTTTGGAAAGGACTGCATCATAACTTGAAGACTTTTCTGCGTAGTTAGCAAGTTGACACTGGAAGAACACACGTAACGGTAAATGGCAAATTCCACACAAGATTTTATTTTAGTGACAATGAAGATTATACTGTGGATGCGCTATGGACCTCCCAATTTCTTTACAGTTTTGCACCTTAAACAATGGACAAATTTAGGAAAGTAAATTTTGCGTAGCTAGCCACGCAGAGGTAAACAACAGAAGCCGACGAGAGAAGAGAAGTAGCGAAGAGAGGGAGTTGCGACGTAATTAAGCTTTTTCTACGAATTCCATTTCAGATCAAATGACACTTTAATGTACAGGATTTTTGGTTCAGATTTCATCGGTATGCGCGCATCAGAACTACAGGGAGACAAATTTGTTGTTGTTATTTTTAGAATGAAGCGGAAGTTAAAGGACTATTAATTTAGTATTTAAAAGCTAGATTTTATATTTTACACACACATACAGTATATATATATATTATAGATACATAATGCTTTTTCTAAGATGATAAGATGTCATTAATGTTACATATATTTTGTAAATAGTTTAGCTGCTATGAAAGATATATTGTGAACAATATTATAAGTAGTTACTTCCTGGTAAAGTCCTATATATACATACATATATATATTCATGACAGTTCTGTGTAGATGACTTGAGAATTAGGATCAAAGCTGTATGTAAGTAAAGCGTCGACACTTCAGTGGGAGAACTTGCGCTTCGAAACGACCGCTGTGCTCGTAGCGGTGGCGATGTGGACACACAATCAGTAAAACTGCGCATGCTCCTTTTCTTTTCAGTCATTGGTTGTTTTCTATTCGACATATTATACAGGTTTGTTTGATTCTACCGAAATCTTGTTAGCCTCTAACGTGCTTTGGTTGTGTTATTTATAACTTATTAATTTTGTACTTTTTAATTACAAAAGGCTCTTTTCAGAACCATTTTTTAAAATTTTCTCTAATGGCGTACTCTGTACTTACACACAGCTTTGATTAGGATAGGGATGTGTACATAACTTGAGGATTTGCTTAAATTTTGAGCAGTGACTGGACAAGAGCTAATGGTACTATAGGATTAATAAACATGACATTATCTTAACTGACATTAACTCAGTTTAGATTCCAGGAAAGGGACGTAAGTTAAAATGGGGAATAAAAAGGGCTATGATCAAATTAAAGTTAATAATTTTGAGTTTCATATTTTATATATTATACACACAACCACATATATAGATAAATATGTAGACGTATATATAGCGTTTACTGCACATAGAAAATAATGGCAGTCGTGGCTGAATATAACAGGACACAATTTGTTTCTCGACACTTAATTCTTCTTTACACATTCTCAATCACACATAATGCTGGGGCTAGATGCACTCCACAATTTTATATATCTTACATATCTTGAAATAATGAAAAATGTAGAGCGAGAAACACGTACTGGCAGCAGCAAGCGAAGCCGGAAAAAAGGTCTGGGCGATTAATAGCAGCGATATTTAAAGACTTGGTCCTTTTGTTTAGATTTTAGACTGTAAATGGAATATACAATTGAATACTAGTTATATACTTGAATACTCGATTTCAATAAAAAAAAGTCAAATGTCTTTACTTCAATCAAGTATTTAAGTATATAACTAGTATTCAAATGTATAAACATTATTCATAACATAAGCATGTATCTATTATATCAACGCATGTATATACTCAAATAACACAAATCCAAAATGATGAATCTACATAGATGTAATGCATTCAATACTATAATCAAGTTCCTAAGTACATAACTAACGTATTCATGTAAGTTAATCATTGCAATGTATAATTGTACTTAATTGATGGACCATAGTTGATGCATTTAAGAATTATTATTATTATTATTACTGTTATTATTATTATTATTTGATATATTATTATTATTTTGCTTGTATATGTATGTCATTAGTATTTTATGATTATTATGTTATTATGTGTTATTAGTATTTTATGATGTATTTAAGAATTACAGCAATGTGCGCCCAAGAGCGTCACGAACGCATTATAACAACTAATTCTTATATATTGAAGCAGCTAACGCATTGATGTGACATCATCCATGTCCCCTGTTTGTTCATGCGACTTCACATAGCAGCAAAGCATTCACGAGGCAAGCCTCATAGCACTCGGGAGCTGCCGGTTCAAGATATTGGAGAGCGTGGGACATATACTTGCTTACCTTTGTTAGACACCACATCTCCCCGTTTTTCGTCACCCGTCATCTGTAAATGGATGAAAGCCATCTGTAACGCAGGGGTATTATATAAGCAAGTAAGAAACGACAAAACAGTCCAGAAAAATTATTATAAACAATTTGAAACAAAAGGGGAAAATGCACAAATTAAAATGAGAAAATACGGTGCTATTGCTAATATAAGTTTATCATTTAAATTATGAAACTCAATATTATTTACTTTAATTTCAGAAGGTTCTTTTCCTGTCATATAAGCTACGTCAAATATAAAAACTAATCCGTCTTTATGCCTTCTTCTCCTCCTGCATTGTAGGTGTCTCTTATAAATATTTAAACTAAATCTTTAAAAACTGCATTGTTACTATTGCTCAGTCCCTTTTACCTGCTTTTCTTGCTGTTGCTTAGACGCGTATTTTTCGCTGTTCTCTGTCTCCATTGTCTGAAAATATAAGCTTTTCAAAACTGCGCGGGTGCATATTGCGTGCCTGATAACTTGTTTAAGTACGAAATAAAGCTGTGTTGAATCAACGCTATCTGTGGTAAAATTTTTCTTCTCCGTTATGCATCTCAAGCATCTACGCTATTTTCTATTCAGCCAGCTATTCAAATAGTCGCTTCCATGATAAATTCAAGGCAATGTAAAAGAAGTGACTCATCAAATTGCTTTCGGTGTTTATAAAGTGAAAGTCACTTTAACGAGTCTTCAAGATATACTTTGTGCTCAAAAGTCGTCTGAAGGTCACCGAGCTGCTGCGTGTTTACTACATTATTTCACTTCCTTTGGCTATTCGAATAAAGCTGTCATTAAATTTTCAATTGGTGCAGGCCTGAAAATTGTGCTTGAAGTTTGCGCTACAAAATTATTTTCTCTTCTACTTTTCAGAAATTGCATTTACATTACAAATTAATATTTTTCTTGGTAATCCAGATCTTAAAAATATAGGATTCTTATATGCAAAGTATAGTTTTATGACAAATGAAATTTGAATTTTAAAATTTGATTTAGAAAAGTTTACAAAGAATTTTAAAATTTAAAAATTATTTTTAGGGAAGGTTATTAAGATGAATAATTACATTTTTGAATTTATGTTGAAATTTTTGAATTATTGCTAAGAATTTTAGAATTATTTTATTTTTAGAATTTGAATATGAAAAATGAATGGCATAATTTTGAAAAACTGGTACAGAAAAATGTAACAAAATTTTGGATTTGAGTGTCAACATAAATTATGAAATCTCTTTTTTTCAATGTTTTCATAATTAGTTAATAATTACACGCAGACATAGAATATATTAAGATCTGCTTTGAAGGCTTCTACTTTACGGAAAAAAACTAATTTTATTGTAAAATTATTATATTTACCTATTTTTTTACTTATAATGGAGTGAAGTTTTAATATTTTTTTAATAAAATAGAATGTTTAGCTCATTTCAAAAACACCAGCTCTTTTTACAAGGAACGGAGGCCTTTATAAGTAATTGCCAGAACATTTCCCCTCTAACCGTTGGTGAATATACAACAATTAGTTAATGTGGATTAACCCGATACATGGTATGTTTGTATTTGGAGAAAGTTGTTGGGTTCTTCCAGCTTTGTGTAAAATAACAAAATTAGAAATGCAGTATAATAATAAAAACCATAGTTTGGGTAATAGTATTACAGTAATGTTATAATGCAAGTTATTACGATGAAAATTAATTATAAAGTTTTGGAATTTTTAAATTTGTGATATTGTGCGGCACTTTTGAAAAACTGTAAAAATATGATTATGAACATTCTGTTAGTATGCAGTGATGAATAGCCATCAATATGGCGATAGAAGATGTAATCTGTGTGCGCTACGGAAAAATTAACTGAATTACAGTGTTAGTTACAGTGTTAAAACTCTCTCACAATTATTGAACGCTCTCTTGATATATGTTCGCGCCTGCGCATCTGTAAGGTAATCTGCACATGCGCATCTGTAATGTCTTGATCAGACGAGTTTGAGAAGTGCCATCGACGGTGTGTAAGGGCTGGTTACAGCCATGAGTTAATGAGGAGTAATTGTATTTTAAATATGTGTATTAATAAAGTAACGAACCAGCGTAGTTATTATAAACTGTGGTGATCTTTGAGCTATCGACACAACAATATATATTATGAAAAATTATAATGAATCTTATATTATTATTATTATTATTATTATTATTATTATGTGTTCAATAAATGCTTCGTTTGCAATTTCGTGTACAACCACCTTATGGATTACTCAAGATGATGCTGGACACTACCGAGAAGACAAGGTAAGAAATTGTCCTTTTACTTACTTTGGTAATTTGTTGTAGAAATAATTTACAAAAGATTATAAGACTGAATGAAAAATCACAGTTTAAATAAATAAAAATCTGTAAAGGCTATAAACTATAGTTTCATATCAAAACTGAAAATAAATTTACCATGATACAAAAAAAGTTGCATTAAAGGAAACGCAAATACAAAATTGAATTCCAGCAATTATTCAGCATGGAAATTCAGAACGTAAATGCTACTAATAAAGGAAGATCATTACGATGCAATCGAAGATTTATCTTCAAGCTCTATTACAGAACAATGGAATAAATGCGATCGGCAATGTCGCGCGATGATAAATTTATGAATCGAAGACAGCCAGATAATTCATAATAAACATGAAACTACTGCTAAAGCCACCTAAAGAAAACTCACGCAGGCATACGAAGGATCTAATCTCTCAAGTAAACTATTTCTTTTACTTAGTAAAGAAATAGCTTTACAGATTGAAGCTTGAGGAAAACGGAAATATGCAAACTCATATTAATACCCTACTGGAGTTAGTCGATAAGCTTAAATCAATAGGTGAGTACATAAAAGATAATCATATTTCAGCACTTTTGCTTTGTTCAGTGCCTAGTTCTTATGATA
>KK118618.1:426079-443532 GCA_000611955.2 Stegodyphus mimosarum
GTTCATATATAAAATTAGTCGACCAATTCAATAAAAGAGTTTGAAATAATTCATCAGATTCAAATATCATTTAAAGTCTCGTTTCAAAATAAAACAAAGAGAGAAAAATTTTGCTCATTCTGTCACAATTTAGACGCCGATTGGGGAAATGACAGAACAACTAGAAAATCCATTAACGGACACATATTCAGACCAGGAAACAATTCCATTTCATGGTGCAAAAAAGGCAAAACTGCATTGCATTATTTTCAACTGAAGCAGAGTATGTTACAGTATACAGCTCAAGTAGCAGAATGGCTCTTAAATTTACTTCAAGATTTAGGGCTAAAAAAAGTTACCGATTATTTTCAATAAAGATAACAAGTCATGCATCAATGTTTCGCAATTAGAGGAAAATAGTTCAAGAACAAAACCTCTAGACGTCAAATAACATCACTTGCATGAACTTCAACAAAATGGCATTCTAAGCCTAGAGTACTGCAAAAGCTCCAAAATGATCGCAGACCTACTCGAGAAACCGCTAGGCAAGCCTGTGTTCGAGAAGCTTCGAGAAACCGCTAGGCAAGCCTGTGTTCGAGAAGCTTCGAGAATCACAGCAGATGGTGATCCCGTCCATTAAGTAGGGGTGTTGGTATGCAGTGGTGTACAGCCGCAATAGGCGACAGAAGATGTAATCTGGGTGAGCTACGGAAAAGTTAACGGAATGGCTCCCTTTTTTTGCTCTTTTTTCTCACTCCTAATGTAAGGGCAGTGTTAAAACTTTCTAACAGTGACTCATTATTGAACGCTGTCTTGATATATATTATGAGAAATTATAATGAATCTTATTTTATTATTATTATTATGTGCTAAATAAGTGTGTTCATTATAATGAATCTTATTCTTTTATAATAATATGTTCGTTTGCAATTTCGTGTATAACCTTCTTATGGATTACTGAAGGCTATGATGACGCTAGGAACACACCGAGAAGACAAGGTAAGAAATTTTTCTTTTCCTTACTTTGGTCATTTCTTTCAAAAATATTTTGCAACACATTCTAATATTTAAATGTGGCATATTATCCTCACATTTGATTTTCTCTCAATCTGGTTTCTTTTTATCTATTTTTTAATAATTTCAAAGTGTATGTAAAGTTTATTTTTTTTCACTAAATTTGCAAGCTATAACTTGAATGCACAAGTTATTCGTCTTAATTTGAATTGGAATTTATGTACATTGATATTTTATTTCTGCTTCCCAGGTGAGAAAATGATTAGTGATTCTTATTTTCATACCTAAAAGCCCGGACTCGAATCCCGGAGAAGGCAGGGATGTAAATTTTCTGTACCTGCGTAAGAGGAAATGGTGGCCAACCTATTAGGAGCTTTTATGATAAAGTGACTACCGTTTCCGGCGACTATAATGGCTAATTGCCCGCATTAAAATAAATGTTTTATTTCAGTTATATAATTTGAAGAATTATATGGCTGTACGTACTAATTGATAGCTTTGATATATTTATGCAATCTTAAAAGTCAACTTACTTTGTATAAACAGCGGAGTTTTTTTATTGCTATTGCGTTTAAGCATCCCACAGCTATCAGCATGTATTTAACGCTGATTAGCGTCTAAGATTGCTAATTTTTAGCAAAGTTATTTTGTCATTGTATTGTGTTTTGTTAGTTTTCCGCATTATTAATGTCTAAAATGTCTTCATTGCATATTGCTTTAAAATAAGAAAATGTTAAATACAATAGTTTCTACAAAAAGACTTTTGAGACAAGGACTGTTAAAATTACACTATGATATTCAAGCAAAGCTTTTCAAGAAATGCGAACTTTTCTAATTTTTTCTTTCAAACTTTTTAAAATTGCACCGAAAATTTCAATAGTACTCTGAATTTTGCATTCCCAAGTGTTTTATCGAAAATTTAGATTAAGATTTTTTATTTTTATAAAAATTATATTTGTTTTGTTTCGCTAACTCTCTAATACTTTTTCTAAAATGACTTTCCTGGTGCTAAATATTTTCTCTTTAAAAATAGGGATATGTGACATACAAAAAACATGAAACTCAAAATTAAAACTTAAATTTTATCTACGCCCCCTTCCTGGAATCTAATCTCAGTCATAACTGAAAACTAATCTGCATTATGTCATTATCTTATCCTCCTGCATTGCAGATGGCTCACATCCAATCACACAGCTGAAAATTTAAACAAAGAAATGAAATCTTCAAATACCGCTGTTACTACTGCGCAATCCTTTTTACCTGTTTATTCTGCTACTTAGACGCGTATTTTCCGCACTGTTTTGTCTTTGTTGTCTGAGAATATAAACTTTCAAAATTGTCCGGGTGCATATCTTGTCCGTAATGACATGTGTTTAATTACAAAACAAACCTGTGTTGAATCAACGCTACCTCTGCTAAAGTTTTTCTTCTCAGCTGTAAAGCCACTTTATGATCTATGTTGTCTTCTAACCCTCAAGTCATCTACAAAATTATCACATAATATAGAGCGTGATATATATAGATACAGATATATGTTATAATTTTGTGTAGATGTGTTGAGGAGTTAGAAAAACAGTTGCGTGGATACTTAAAATGACACAACGTTGAAGGAAAGCGTGGCCACTGATTTGAGCACATAATTTTATTTTCGTAATAAAGCAAACCTTGATATCCACAAACCTTGATATCCATTTACACAGCATTATTTATGGGACGCTAAGCAGGCCACAATTTATGCAGATTTCATCTTCTTAGGCAAACGACTAAGTGGAAAGCACAGTAAACGTGGTTAGAAGTGTTTCGAAGCAAGAAAACAGTCTACGCAATAGTAGCTGCGGTATTTAAAGTCTTGGTTCCTTTCTTTACATTTTGAGCTCTGCATTTGCATGAAAGCCATCCGTAATGCAAGAGGATTAGATTAGAAAACATGCACGAATTAATTTCCTGACACAGTACAGGCAAATTATTATAAACAATTTAGAACATGAAGGGAAGACAGTCAAATTAAAATGAAAAATTAAAAGGACTATTGCCAAATTGAAGCTAATAATTTTGAGTTAAGTCCTTTATATCTTACACAGCATTAGATTTGTCTGCATAATTGTGGGCAAACATATCCCTCTAGAAATTTTCTATTTAACGATAACAGTTTCTTAATTTAAACAAAATAATTTTGAAATAGTTTATATAATTAATTTTATCGATTATTACAAACTCTGATACTGTTTTTTACATTTTTATCCAAGAGTTTATTTTTATGATTATTAGCTATTATCTGACATCCCGGTTTTTTTGCTTTATTTGTTTGAAAGCGTTTGATGAGTTAAAGATTAATTTTGATTAATCCTGTTTACAGTTGTTCTAGCAACCATTCTTCCATGAAATTCACGGACAAGACAAAAACAACAACAACAACTGCTTAAAGAGGAAAGGTTTAATTTATTATAAAGAAATAAATTGAAGCTCTATGAATCTCTCGCAAAACCTATATATAACAATTATTAAAATAGTGTAAAAGAATTAAATGTAAAGAAAAAATAGTGAACCAATAGTGAACCCATGCAAAGTAATCAAGAAACTATATTCTGTATTTCCTCACTACTTTTAGCTATTTCCTTGTTCTATTGCAGTTTTAAAAGCGTATATTTTAAAAATTTTAAAATATACGTTTTTCAAGTTTGCTCAAAATTGCTCACAGCCCTTTACGAAAATATAAGTATCCTAAGACTTTTACCAAATTTATTCAATATGACCTACGGAATGCAGCTAATTATAGATTAGAACAAAACCTTGAAACGTAGCAACAAAAACATCTAAAGATTTATTAATTTAAGTTAAAATTTTCTAATGATATTTGAAAATGTTGGAAAATTTGCATTTCTCTGTTGCATCTTCGCAGTAAGTCCAAAGCTGTACAGCCCCTCGGGAGAAGCCAAGAAGGTGTCTATGCGTGAGTGTGAGAAGATGATGTTTTGGTTATCAGCGTGGTCATAGCCATAATTCTTTTCAGTGTGGTGTGGCGACTGAAACTATTTAACACTGATCGCAATTTTACCTCAATCCCTGCAAAAACAGTAAATCACCAAAAGATAATAAAATTTAAATGCCTCTATATTTCAAAATCCTTTACAGCAAATATTTAAAGTAGACCATAACTTAAATTTTGAAAATAATTGAATCTTTGCTATTTTAGGAAATAGATAAATCAGTAAATTTTAAATAAAATTCTTAAGAATTAAAGTTAAGAACTAAAAGTTCAGAGAAAAAAAAATAATTCTTATCTGTCTGCATGATGGAACTTTGTAGAAAGCGAAATTGAAGACTTAAGAATCCACATCTGGTCTTCTGAGTTCGACGTAAGGCAAAAAGTTAATTCGTTAAGTCGTTGTAGTTAGCGAAAAATGAAGATTATTCTCTCGTGGATCAATTAGACTGTTTTTTGAAATTATTGGCCATCTATACCGGATCGGCGAAAGGAGCCATAAGCCCCCAGCTACGAAGAAATCTCATCGAAACTACCCCACAGAAACTCGTGCTCGGAGCACGCGTGAAAAAACGTTAAGTCAGACGAAGAAAAAGAGGGAAAAATCGCACCTGCTACGCCTTTTTGTCAAGTCAGGAAACCAGATATCGCCAAATCCTGCTAGAAGGTGAAAAAATCCAAAACTCTACACTTCGAACAAACCCCTGCTACAATCGGTCCAAAATCCGAGGAGTTGAACTGGAGCACAAATTCGAATCTCCTCAAGCCCGCCAAAGGAAAAACCAAGAATCCGACGCAAGCATGAGAAAACTGGCAAACCCAAAGCAAAGCAACCCCCCGGAAAAATTCCTAAGCAAAGGCTTAGAATTCAACTGCAAATGCAACCTTTTTTCACTCCTTCCCCCCAAACCAAAAATAGTGCAAAAATTTCGTTAAATAATTAACTGTAACTTAAAAACTATTAAAGCTAGAAACTTGAAAGTGATCTTAAATTAAAAGGCAATTTTTCTGCATCCAGTGATATAAGTTAATAGAGGATCAACCTAAGTTAAATAATTTTAAATAAAGTTTATTACGTAGGAAAGCACCTAATAAAAGAAACGTACAAAACTTAAAGTACCAAAACTCCTAATTAAAATTAAACTAAAGCAAATATAAATACGACATATTAAATAAAATAACGTTGTGTACCATAAATTTAGAATAATTAAATCTTAATTCAAACTTAAATAATTAAGTGTTACATGAATTTGCTACACAACACTGTGCGCTGCTTGGTCACTATTTCTTTATGGGCGCTTTCTATCGCAATGCTTCCAAAATGTTTCTCCTTGAAAGGGGGATATGTAAGAAAATAAAGAATATGTAAAAGATTAAATTAGCAATGTAAATTTCCCTTCTGAATTTTAAAAATAGTAACCTCTCTCTGTACTGAGCCACTTCTAGATTAATCCATGTCATATGACGGTTACATAATTCTGGGGATGTAAATGGAATTAAACTCGAACAGCCAATAGTAATTTTATAGCAATATTAACTATCTAATCAAAATGCATTGTAAACCAAAACTATCCTCAGTCTAAATTAAGATTTCACCCCGAACGTAGCATTTGCTCGCTACTTTTCGACCTAGCTGGGGTTGCTGCCTGCTGCTTTCTTCTTTCTGCAAAGTTATCAAAAATTTAAACCTCTTGAAATAGGCACAAATAATGTGCCAAGTTGTTTGTGGTGGCAATATGTAACTGAAAATAAAATGAAGATTAATCTGTCTCGACTGCTGAATTTCTTATTCAGTGTGGATGGGCATCATAGAATTCTACGACATCCAAATTACTGCTGGTGATTACTTCTAAATTTGTTTTTTCATTATTTCATATATATATATATATGTAATAATTATACTTTTGGCGGAAGATGAAAACAATTCACGTTTAGTCATGGCCCGAAAAAACTGCTGCGTAGATGTTTGACCATTATATCGTAATGGATGATCGGATGGAATTTTGGAAGCACAACCAGCTTGATAATTAAACATCACTTATTCTTGAATGACGAATTTCTTAATGCGTAAGTGTAGAGGACTAGGAGTGCTAAACGCTTCTGATACTTTTAAATATGCAATCACATTTTAATTAATAGCAAATAGCTAGCAGAGGCTGAGCGACAAGCTGTCAGCACGCAGGCGAAGGGGAGAAAGAGAGATTACGCAGTTTCTAGCTATTTATACAATATGGGTGCAGAAAGCACAGTTAATTTGTGATTGGTTAATTTTGGCTTTTAGTTCCATTTTTCAAGCAACATTACGTAATTTACATTGATCTCGAATTTGGGAGAAACGATGAATATAGAGAGCGCCAGATTTAGAATGTTAATTTTGAGGTCGCCAATTATTTTTAAAACAGCTATTGTATTTTGTTATATCTTATACATATATTTATGTATCTATAAAGATATATCTTACACATATATCTATCTATCCACATATATATATATATCTATATATACAAATATATATATATGTGGGTAACAAGCGGGAGATAGGGCTTCTGACTCCATGAATGATTAGTACATTTGTGAGGTTGTATATACTCACTGCATTTTTTAAACTCAAAACTCATTTATTACAACTACGAGAAGCTCTATACATATATATATATATATATATATATATAATTCACGGATATCATAAAAATATTGTAGTGACGTATAGTCCTTGTGAAGTGAGAAACCTGCTAACGAGAGTCTCTCTAGTCGAGAGTTCCAGAGCATTTTAGCACGTTGTTCGATTGGAAAAAATTTGCAGACTGAATTAACCACGCATCCGTAATTTTTCAGTAGTATTTTACATCCTGTGATTCATTATATCTAGAACGATATCAGGAAAAACAAGCTCATTGGTTAGTCAGCCCTCCTGAAGTCAAGAGGCCTTTCACGACAGACATAGCGTAGAACGCTAAAATCTCTTACAGTGGTCGTGAAGTTATGTCTCTTGTGCCAAACGACATGTCAGACCATGTCGTCTGGCACATCGTATAAGTTTGGAAACGGTGACTTGCGGGGAACGCACACACCATTTTCTCATCTCTGTGTGGTCCGCCGAATATAGATTAACAACTATTTTATCATAATGCATGCAGAATTTATTATATATTTCATTAAAGGGAACCTTGTATGCACATGAATACATAAAAATTGTACATTCATTATATAATAATGGGCAGAACAAAATCTGCAGGAAAAAAGGTGTTTGAAAATTCGTTAATATATTTCTTTCGAATAAATATAACATTTCAGTTCTTTTATTTACGAAAGAATTTGAAAGAAGCAGATACTTAACAGTTTGAATTTTGCTGTATGTATTTTTTTCTTTCCGTAATCTTAATAATGCGTTCTGTTATGTTAGAAAAGGGAAATATTTTAATACAATCATTCAAAAGATATTTTAACTCTTCCCTAAAAGCTGCTTAGTGCATAGAACCGATAAAACGAGAAAAGCAAGTATCTGTATGCTACTAAATAAATAGCTTGCTCAAAAAATTGCCTGTGGGTGTGACATTTTCTTATCTTGTTCTGAAGTTTAACTAAAAAATGAAATTCTATGCGTAGTAACTCAAGTAAAAAGGAAAACGAAACAACTCACAAACATTTTGTGGGCGTACTAGATGATAAAAAGCTTTTGTCAAAATTTTTCTGGAACTTGCTTGCGGCGTTAATATTATTTTGAATGATATTTTCTTTCCTTCCGAAAGTGAAGTACCTAATACTCAAATTAGGCGTCATGCTTTTCGTACAGTTAAGTGGCTTTCCCACGTCATTTAATTGAGATAATGTGTAAAGGATAAAAGAAAGTACTATTTTTTCTTTCTGCATGAACTTTTAAATAAAACAAATATTTGCAGCTCTTTGAAACAATAGACGTATTTGTACATTTGGGTGTACCAGAGAACAGAGGCTCTACCTGGCTGACTAAATCGCCTGCCTCACATGGATTATAGTCTCTGCCTCCAAGCATTTATTTTACAAAGCAAAATATACATTGGCAAACAAGGCCTCAAGGCCTTCCAAGACATAGATACTAATCTATTATACAGTTGTTATTACAAATACACTTTTCAAACTTAATAACACAATGAAAGATATATGCTGATAAGGTCAAATACTTCAACTTCAGAAAATCATTTGTAATGTTACAAATATACTATGTACTAACGAGCAGGAGTAACCCTGTCTTTTAACACCGATTTAAGTAGTACGTTATGGCGATAGAAAGTAAACTTACAATACTAGATTAACGCTACAAAAAAATCATATATATATATTAAACAAAGAGTTAGGTACTTTAAGTGGGGTCCATATTTTTATATTAAACTACGATAATGAGTGAAATTGAACAACTGTCCGATGACTACCTTTATACTCAACAACAACATATTCATACCTAACTAGCCACTATTAGTAAAACAAAATTAAAATAACTAGAAACCTTGTATTAACAAGCATACTCTAGAGTCTAGATTATCTTAAATCACAGAACAAATGCACCAGAAAACCCCGATGATGAAGTGAAATCCTCGGCTGTACCTTGATGTCTCAGGCCCGTGAAGAATCTATGGTCAGGCCCATTCTCATCGGTGAACAGAAGGATGGACAACATCATAGCAAACATCTAGAACTTCATCCGGCAGGACGCGAGCCGCACCCGGTCGCTAGGAGCCGTAAGTTGTTCTACTATTCCTCATTAAGAGGGAGACATCATCAGATTTTCCTTGAAATCATTTTTTTTTCTTAAATTGATGGGACAGTCTGTGCCCGAAGAAATTCCTGAATTTTGAATGGAATTCGGAAGTAAATTTTAATTATTTCGTAATGAAGACTTTCTCTCGAGGAAGCATATAATTTAGACATTTGGCCCATCATTACGATAAAACCAAAAGGAGCCATAAGCTCCCAGCAACGAAGAAATATCTTCGAAGCCGCTCAAAAATCTTGCAGGGAGGAAAGCGAAGACAAGAAGAGGGCGAGTGACACTTGCACCGGCTTTTTGTCAAGGCAGACAACCACATATCGCCAAGCCCCGCTAAAACCAGGTGAAAAAATCCAGCACTCCACACCCCAAACAAACCCCTGCAAAAATCTTCCAAATTCCGAGATGTTGAACTAAACACGAATTCAAATATCGCCAAGCACGCCAAAGGAAATGCGAAGAATCCGACGCAGGTGTAAGAAAAAATTTACAAATCCGAACGAACCCACCGGAAATTCTCAAGCAAAGCCTTAGAATCCAGATACAAGTGCAACCTTTTTCAATCCTTTCCCCTCCATGACCTTTTCCTCGCGAAGTGTAAAAATTTAGTTAAATAATTGCCTATAACTTAGAAACTGTTAAAGCTAGAAACTTGAAAGTGAACTTAAATTAAACGGCTAATTTTTCTGCATCCAGTGATATAAATTAATAAAGGCTCAACTTAAGTAATATTAAATCAAGTTTATTACGTAGAAAGCACCGAATTTCATTGTGTGTTTCAACGCTTTTACGAGTAACAAGTGAAGATACGTACAAATCTTAAGTACCAAAAATCCCTAATTAAAATTAAACGAAAGGAAATATAAATACAGCGTATTAAATAAAATAATTTTGTGTAGCATAAATTTAGAATAATAATAAAAATTAAATCATAAGTCAAACTTAAATAATTAAGTGAATTTGATACACAACAGCAACGGAAAAAGAAGGGTCACAACTATTACATGTTATAGCAGTGTCATATACAAAATCTGTGGCCACTCATTCTTGAGTTATGCGAGACACATACATACGTACGTAGGTACGTATACACGTAAAGAAAAGCTATGCCTTCTGAATATATTTTAAATCTATTTTAGGATCCTTTTTGGCAAAACAGTCCTTTATTCTCTCGGTACTTACAGATGTCAGGAGGAACATCGTTCAAATGGTTTCGAGAGCGGTTGAAACAGATATTTTCTTTGGAATATCATACCCGAAATTTTTCGCGATAACAATTCTGCCTTTACTTCTTGCAAAGAAGTAAATCGTAGCGTCGTATAAATATTTGCACGTTATCTCTTTCTCAAATATCTTCAAGCATGCGTTTAGAATTCAGCAGAAATACTGGACGCTTTCTTCGTGAAAATCGTCTGCAGGATGCGAAACATTAAGTTCACAAAGAGATTATTTAAAACTCAATTTTGAGTACAGCCTTGGAAATTTTAAAAAGTGCCGCTTTTAAATAAAATCCTCAGTCACTTATTAATCTGAGGTAGTGTAAATATAAAATAATTAGTAGCTCATAAAAACGAATTATGTAATGTTAAAATAATAAAAATAAAAGTTAACGGACAGTGGGTAGTTCAATTCCCGGATTTTCAGATTCGGCTACAAAAATACAGGAGATTTATCTGTCTATCGGTAAGATGTTTACTGCTTTCAAAAACTATATCTGATTATTTATTTATAAGTTTATTATAGTACAATATACAAACTACGCAAATACGAAACGTATACAAAGTTCTTCGATTCTTCAAGCTTAAATTTGGGTACCGTGCCAAATATACAACACTCCTGAAATACCTAAGTCTGTAATGAACGTTACAAAAATAGGCTCATTAGAACTTTGGAAACGACAGAATTAAAAAACGTGAAAAGAGCTTGGCTTAAGATTTTCTGTTGAAATGCATAGGATATTTTCAATTCAAATCAATGTTTAGTTGAAGATAAATTTTTCTCATTTACAGATTCAAGGTATCTTTAAACAGCCTAGGAATTTATAGAAAAATTTACAGTTAATTCAATGCATATATTTTAATATGTTGAAATATTTGTAATTCTGGCTAATTTATTTGTCAAGAGGAAACAATATACGAACTAAAAATTTCTAAATATTAAATTTGAAGCAAAATGGAAACTTACCGGATATTGATGGAGAGATATCTATTCCTAGTATAATTTAGTAAATGCTATGCACAAACCAACTCGTATGAGCGGATCTTAAAATGATGGCAGAGTATAAGCCCTACGTATTTAACATGATCTATCACCAACCAGACAATGATATTTGATTCAGAAAGAGTTCTCAGAAGGCTAAGAAGAAAGTTTCTTAAAAAAACACTTGCATTTCTGATTCTTTAAGCTTAATTTATTTCAGTGAATATAAGTCATCAACGAGTATTAACTTATCACCTCTTCCAAAACTGAATGGATTCATTATTGAGTTTGGAATCGCAGAAGAAAAAAATTCCTTAAATGGATCTTTGAAATGCTATATATAAGGGTCACTGACATAATACACTCACGTTTGTGAAAATTGCAACACCAAGAAGGAATCGTCATAATTGAATGCAATTTAATACACAGTTGAGTGGTAGTGGTACAAATAAATGATTAAATGTTCAAAGCAAACAAACAAGAACAAGAGATCAGAATCAGTATTTTGTGTGGCCACCACGCGCCGCAATAAGTGCTGCTACACGACGTGGCATGGAGTCAAACAAAGTTTGAATGTCTGACTGAGGAAGAGCATTCCATATCGTTTGTACGCGTACCCAAAGTTCGTCTGCAGACGCAACAGGACGAGGATCACGAGCAAGACGCCGACCAATGACATCCCACACATGTTCAATTGGCGACATATCCGGGGAACACGCAGGCCAAGGAAGAAGCTGTACCTGCTGCGCTGCAAAGAAGGATTTAACAATCCGAGCAGTATGAGGGCGGGCATTGTCCTGTTGAAATACAGCGCCTGGCAAGCTTTGAAGGAAGGGAACAGCTTCGGGCTGTAGAACTTCACGGATATACCGGTTGCTGTTCAGATTGCCCACAATTCGTAGCAATTGAGATCGTCTATGATATGCTATGGCGCCCCAGACCATAACTCCGGGTGTTCGTCCACTGTGGCGTTCGATAATGCACTCCGGAAGGTGGCGTTCACCGGCATAGCGTCTGACACGAATGCGGCCATCATGGTACCACAAATTAAAGCGGGATTCGTCAGAAAACACGACATGCTGCCAATCAGCACGCCAGTCTCTATGCTGATTGGCCCATTGTAGCCGCAGGCGGCGA
This sequence comes from Stegodyphus mimosarum, assembly GCA_000611955.2. Classification (NCBI taxonomy): domain Eukaryota; kingdom Metazoa; phylum Arthropoda; class Arachnida; order Araneae; family Eresidae; genus Stegodyphus; species Stegodyphus mimosarum. Next base: position 438,136 of record KK118618.1, read on the forward strand.
TGGTCGTGCGTTAGGGGGATCCTGTATAAAGGAGTCCGTGCGCGCAGTCCACACTGCAGCAGACGTCTACGAATTGATGAAGCACACAATGAAACACCTGTAGCTATTGACCACAGTGCTGCCAATTGTCTAGAGGAAGCTGTACGGTCCGTCCGCGCCATGCGGACCAGGTGTCTATCATCGCGAGCTGACGTCACATTTCGGGGTCCACTCCCGGATTTCCGAGTTGTCCGACACTCGTCCGTCCACTGCTTCCAAACGCGCATCACTGTGCTGCTGTTACGCTGCACACGAGAGGCTAATGCACGATACGACAATCCAGCTTCACGAAGGCCGATGATTCTCCCTCGTTCAAACTCTGTAAGTTGTTCAAATCTCGCTCTCTTTCGTCGACGAGGCATAAGTACAGATTGAGTTAACGTTTACCACTAGCAGATAACCACCGATAACCATACACGCCTCGCTACAGCCGTCTATTTATTCGGATCCATCAGCCGTTCAGAGGGCGCTGCTCAGCATACGCATGCGCTACGGATTTGCAATTCTAATCATTTGCATATCATGCGCTACTTTGCATTTCCTGAAAATTTCAGCTGACTCGCGTAAGTCCTTCATGGTGTTGCAATTTTCACAAACGTGAGTGTATAAAAGTGTCACTAGCATTTTATTATGAAAAGATAAATAAAACTATTCCTAAGCAAATAAAAAATGAAATTTAAAATTACAAGCAGCAGGCATTTTTTTTAAATAAATGCATCCATTTCTTGATAAATTCTATTATTTACAATACTAAGTATTATAAATTGCAACATATTCTGAGGAAATCTTGCTTCAGAGTATTATAAATTGCAACATATTCTGAGGAAATCCTTAATTTATTCTTATTTGCATCAAGTGAAACATACATTATTTCAATGGATCGAAATAACGATGCTTTATGCGATGACAAGTTTCTTTCATTCCGAATTCCTAAGAAAGGACTTAAAAAAGCGAAAAATCAAATGTAGCACCAATGACTGTCAGCATATACAAAAGAAAACAAAACTGAAAATCGCTGTTAAAGAGCTGTCAAGGCTGAGTTTTAAAAAGCAAGACATTTCAGTGTCGTTGACTTCACAACTGGCGTAAGTTTGAAAAGAATCCATTTAAAGGTCCGATGACTTTATGAAATAAAAATAAATCAAAAAATCGATAATCTTTATTACTTTTGTTGGAAGAACCACATAAATGTCAATCTGATACTCATCGTTTGATACCATAAAGGATTTAAAGTGATGATACTTCATATTAAGGAAAGACAAGTGACAAATTGTAGAGAACTTTTTATTCGCTATTAGACATAGGAAACATTCCAATAGTTTTCTTGCTGCTTCTTTTATTTGAAGACTATATTCTATCGATATGTTAGTTTGAAAAATTCTTTATAATATTAAAATAAATATATCGAAAATTACATATTTAAATTATTGCACATATATAAAGTGCAGAATAGTAAGTTCATAATCTTAACCAAACAAGCAAAAATTAAATAGGTTATTCGAACTATTAAAATTTATTCTCCACTTCATCCATAATAGATTGTCTATGCATAAGAATTATGAAATTTCGTTCTGTATGGTCTGAAAGGTAATGAAATCGAATGAAGGAAAATATAAGAAGACTTAAATTTCTTTTTATTTCATGAATCTGCTCCTCTAAAGCCTCTCGTATTTTAGTTAAATTATTCGGAGTACAATAACTGTAAATTTTTATAATTAGAATCAATTAATCATAGAGGTACAGTCAAATAGTTTTATAATAAATTTAGCTGATATTACGCTGAGTTTACGGCTTCAATCAAATCAAATTTTACAAAAATTTGACGTTCTATTACTGTTTTGTTAAAAATTAATTATATATATTTTCGGTTATGAAATTTTTCTAAGCTTCTCACTAAAGCAATTATTTTCCCCACTACATTTAACTGCAAGAAAGCTTTAAAATACCTGATCTCGGAACATCAATGCTAGATTTTACGCTCTCCTTTTCTAGCAGGTACAAGTTGAAGCAAGGCCGGCATCCCTCTAGACATATTAGTTATCGGCGGGTCTTGCTAACTTCTGAGCTTCATCCAAGTTGGAATTCCGAGAGAGAGATCTCCGGATGGTTGTCTAAAACTTTCCAATTCCCCTTCCCCCACCATCAACCTCTCGAAAAGATTTCGAATAGCCTTGTATTTTAAATGCCATTTTGGCGCACACACTATACGCTTACAAACGTCTGTACCTTTTCCAGTATTTAAACTTAAGCCATTCTATATGGCAATCAGTATCACTAACAACTGCACTACTTAAGGGCTGCATAAATGGACAAAGATTATTTGGATTTTTTTCTTCACAATTAGAAGCATCTTTGTCCAATCTTAAAAACTTTATTCTTTAAAATTAAAATATAACTTCCAGCATACTTCTACTGCAGAAATTATTTTACATGCAGAAACTCTTATTTTTATTTATTTTCTTTATATGTGATTACGGCAATGTATGCAATGGTATTCTCCAAAGAGTAGGATGCCCCACTGAGGGACGTTTTAAGGGAAATTGGCTTGTATCCACACATACAGGGTAATAATTGCGAAAAAATTCTGAAAACTACGAAAACGACCATGCAGAGAGTCCTTCGCCAAGATTCCAACCGAAACATCACTCTTCAGCGACTGTAACCACTCGGCCGCTGAAGTAATAAATAATTCTTCCTTGGGGTAAAATAAATAAACCTTGGTAGGATTAACCTTCGTTTTGAAATATAATTTTTATCACAAATTCGCCTATAACACATACTAATGTATTTGAGATTTCGTTTTGATAGTCTTTCCTTCTGTGATCATCATATGATCATTTTGTAATCTAACATTTAACTCATTCTTTCTCAAAGAAATTGAATGAAATATGTAAGCCCACTGGGTTTTCTTCTTGATACTTTTATAGTAAAAATTTAGATTAGTTGCATACTTTCCCCATTATCTTCATCTTGCTCATATTTACTTAGACAACAATATTTTTAGGTCTGTATCATTCATTCGTTAACACTCGTTATAAAATTCATAAACTATGTGGTAATAAGTTAAACGAAACGCAAGGGAGCCTTTGCACGAATTCCTGTTATAAACAAATTCGATTGCATGCTTCTTACATTCATTTCAGTTTCAGTAACTATTTTCTTTCTGAGGCTAGCTTAAAATTAACAACCCATCTTTTCTTTCGAGACTTCTTTGTACCACTATGGCGCAGATTACTTTTACATTTCAAAATCGTATTTCAGTTTATACTTCAGCTCACCCTCAGTTAAAATAATTTAAGCAGTCACAGAAGAACTAAACATTTCATTTTGAGAATAAAAAAAATACACATCGACAAGACCAAAGATCCAATGAATGTTTATTAATGCGGAAAAAATCAGTTTTTTATAGTTTAGTTTATAGTGCAATGCCTGAGTGTATTAAAAAACTGATCCTTGCATTCAAATTGTACGAAAGCATAAAAATCGTAACCGAATTTTTTATTCTAAAACGTATTTAGTGAAACTTCTAATGCCATGTAAATGAAAACAGAACTGCAAGCATTTCGAACCTTAATTGAAATCTAATTGAAGAGAGCTGAATTTTACTGTAACGCAAACAATACGCATTTTTAATTTGCTTTTGAACAAAAGTACTACTGACAGCTGAGAATATTAAAAGAAAAGTTAGTTTTTAACGTTTAATTAAAAAGATAAGAATTTATAGATGTTTGCAATCTATATGTATTGCTAAAGAAATTTTCATTAACTTTACGTTTTATGATTTACGAAGAAGGTAGTACGCAATAACACAAGGCAGAATGCATAAAGTCGAAATGCATAATTTAAAATGACTAAACTATCTTAAAACGAGGAAATTAAAAATTATTATGAGTATTTTAAATTTTAAATGATTTAAATTGTTATACGTGATCTCCATACTGGCAGAAAGAAGACTATTTCTAGTTGATGCATAAATTGTTGAGGACTGTATAAAATTAGAAACATTTAATAATGAAACAGAAAAACATTAGGTTCCCTAACGAGTAATAACGAAAGAGACGATGTCATGCAATTTTCAAGCAACGTCTTGTGATTAGTAAAGGAAAGAAGTATTTTTCTAAAGCACTTGCTTGCTACGTAAAGTCTAGGAGAAAAATATTTGCAAAATTATGCAGTTAGCTACGTAATTCATATTGTTTGATAATTTTCTTTAAACATTGCGATGATTACATTTTACAATATGGAAATTTCATGATGTTATGAGCCACAGATTCTCCAGTATTGAACTTTAATATGTTGCAGACATATTGGTAGGAAAAAAATATTCTAAAAATTTGATAGATGGCATTAAACACTTGGAATAAATTTTATTTGAAAGACTAATTTCTGATCTTTTAGATAAAAAAAATTACCGAATATTTTTATTTTTAAGCAAGCGGTGAGAAAAATACCCTAATGAATTGATTTGATATTAAAAAAAATTATCTAAGGTGTTTTTAAAAAGCGTTTCCATTAAGTGTATATGAACTCTACTGGAGATTCTTCTTTGCAGAATAGCCTGTTCGACTCTTCTGCATGCAAGAGTCGGCGTTGCATTGTGTGCCACACAACTGAAAAAAATCTTCAATGTGCTGTTATAAAGATACACTCGAATGCAAAACATAAATATATTTTCTAGTTTCTGTCGCATTCCTCAAAATATCAAGTGAGAGACATGAAATTTATACTACATAAGTAAAATGTAGTAAGTATTTAAATGATGAGGAAAGTGCAATAGTAAAAACACATGAATAAGACTCATACAGTACGGAACGAAAAGAAAAAAAGGCTTTCTTTACAGAATGGCATTTAAAAAAGCCTGTCTGGTCAGTAGGAAGAACAACAAACCAAAGAACTTTATTAAAGGCTACGATCTTCCCTAACTGCAGTGATTGCGTTGTATCGTCTGTGGATACTCAACAACAGATTGTCTAACCAGATCTTGTCTAAGAATTCCCGTTCTTCAAGAAGTACCTGTTTTAGTTCTTTGGTGTTCTCTGGAGAGTACCATCGTGCCACTAGAGGTCTCTCTAAAATATCTCATACATGTTTAATGAGAGTTAAGTCGGGAGCACGCTGTCGAGTTCATTATGTTGGTACATTCACTTTCCAGGAGCTTCTCAGCATCATGAATCCTGTGTGACCGTGCATTGTGATCCATAAAAACAAAGTTTGGATCATTGACACCCCAAAAAAGGCACAGGTGAGGAAGGATGACATCATCACAATAACGATATCCGTTAAGTGAATCTCGAAAATATGGAGTCCGTCCCTCCGTTCTTCATAATGCCTTTCATAGACGCACGTGAGGGCCACCCC
>KL818862.1:0-22807 GCA_000611955.2 Stegodyphus mimosarum
TCTCTTACGTCATCCATTGTTCTATTACGTCATGGCGGCATCCTTTGAGCGCACGAGGACCTGCGGTTACTACTGAGGTACTTCCGGATTCCAAAAATTCGTGTGAAGCCATTTCGACCATTTTCATCTTGATACGACTTTAATTAGCGAAGATATTAATTAAAAACTCTGAAAATGCTAATTTTGGCCCTTATTTTTTCTAGTGGCAATAGTCTCGCCCGCTGAAGATAAAAATTTCCTTCATTTCGAGAAGTGTTGCCACTGCTCGCTTTCAAATCGTTAGAGGTTGTTAATAAATTTTAAGTTTTACAAAATATAAAATAAAAATAACATTGAGAGACATTAAATATGTTTATTCCCGATTCCAAAAACTCCTGGGAAGCCCTTTCGACTGTTCCCGTCTTCGTACGACTTTAATCAACCAGCTATTAATTAAAAACTCTGAAAACACTAATTTTCGTACTCCGAGTAGCAACAGTCTCGCAAGTTGGAGATAAAAATGCTTTATTTCGAAATGTTGCTACTGCTCGCTTTCAAATCGTAGAGTTTATTAATTAACAATTTATAAGTTTTACAGCATATGGAATAAAAATATCATTAAATGTATTATTATTATATAAGGTCATATTCTGATGTTGAAGGAAGCACGTGATTGCATGTGACGTCACTATATGTCAAAAATTGTTTGTTAATGTTAACATTTTAAATAAACAGCTGCTGCTAGCAACTTTTTTGTTTCAGGTTAGTATAACTGATACGTTATATTATTGTCAAATTAATTCTTTTATTAATATTGAGAAAATGTTGTTATATTACATTAAATTTAAATCATGATATTATAGAGACATTAGAATTTTTTGAGGCAGAAGTCATAAAAAATGAGCAGTGTCCTCGCCGGGACTCGAACCTCGGACATCTCGAATACGCGCCGAGTGTGCTGACCATTACAGCACGAAGGCATGCTAAGAAGGCGGGAGAAATACCTTATATACTTATATACTCCCCCTTTTAAAGAGAGACTGGAGATTAGGGGACCCAATCGCCACATCCTGGTCATGGAGAATCATCATCCACCACCTCTTTTAGTTAGGGCGCCGCTGCAGAGACATTACGTTTTTTGATGCCGAAGGACGTGAAAAATGAACAATGCCCTCGCCGGGACTCGAACCTCGGACCTCTTGAATACGCGCCGAGCGTGCTGGACATTACAAAACGAATATATTCTGAGAAGGCGGGAAAAATATCTTATAAAGCCATACGTATTAACTTGAAGTGTCAAAAGGTTTTGTTTTCTCATTTGGGAACAAAACGTTATTTACGAATTGGTTATTGCTTGGAAAGAAAAGAAACTTCATAAAAACATGTCAATGTGAATGAATTGATTCCATTCACATCGAAATGTTTTATGCATTTTATTTTCAGGCATACATAGAACTTACAAATTTTGTGTTAACTGCAGCTAGCAACTTTATATACAGTACATTAAATTAATAGTTCATTTTATTTTGAGTTCTTTAATTCATAGAACTTATAAATATTGTTTTGATATTAGCCCGATAGTTTTAAAGAAGCTTTGAAATATGGGTTACAACATGTCATTTTCTATATGGCTTTTACATTTTATTAATTCGTATTTTATACGAAAATTTAATTTCAAATTTGTATGTATATTTTTTATGAATTTGCATTTACAATATTATATATAGGTTATGATGTAGTTGTATATACGTTATAGATGTTCTTATTCCAAAATTTTGCCTACAAATATATTATTGTGCTGTAAATTCTTCGTACACCTAACTATTGGATAATTTTGCAATAAAAATTTGTTTTAATTTTTTGTATTGATGCAATGTATTGTTAACAAAATTTTTACTTGTCTTACACTATGTCCACACTGATGTTTTTTCCCTCCAGTTATTATCCTTCGTCATCTGATATATTAAACAAGTTTCTTATTATAAGCATGATTGTGAATTATTTATTGTTAGTAGACTGAATATCGACTGAGAAATGGCAACAGTTAATTTCTGGATGACGTTCTACTTTTTTTTTATTTTAAATATTCAGATTAAGTAAGATTGAAATGTACATTTGTACGATGCAGTAAGATCGTTTGTTATGTTATGTACGTTTACGAATAAGTTGCTTGCAGGTTATTAAGTAACGAGTACGATTGATTTACCTTTAAATAAATGTTTGTTTGTCTCTTTTAAAATCGTCTTTTGTGTGACTAATTTAACTACAAAAGGAAGCTAACATTAGCAAAATAAGGAACTGGAAATGTGGTAAACTTAGAATCTCAATTCTTTCTCAAATTACCGAAACTTGCCTTTCGACCTGTAAACATCATCCTTAATCCTGCGCAGGAAAGATAGGATTACACAAAGTCACTGAATGAAGTTAACTTTGCTTGTTTTACTACTATTCACAACTGTGATGAAACTCCGAATAATAGTAATAATAGAGTAAATAGTAAAGATATATAAAAAAGTGAAACCTTCCACAGAATTAAATGTTGCTCTTTAGAGTCGACCAAGCGTATCGACTGTGAGTTGAAGGATATCTTTTTCAGTTGTTTTGGGTCAGTGACGACTGAATACCACGTCGGAAATGGACGGGGAACGGGATGTTTAAACCATTTGTATCAAAAACGAAGGAACGTGTTTCACTGCATCGTCAAGGACCCCAACAGCTGCTGGGTAGTCATGGAGCATGGCGAAAGCTGCACACGAAACCAAATCCGCTATTTCACGAATTCTTTCACCCACAGGATGGGGAAAGGGAATCGTTTTGTACTGGCAAAAAGAGAAGTAGAAGGTTATGACATTTTTTTATTGGGTGGAGACCTTAACGTTTTGATTCTGAAGGTCTATGAATTGCTTATGCATGAATATATGTTACGGATCGAATGATTGCTAACTGGTAGAGAGAGGGATTTGCCATAAATGTGTACGGTTAATGGTCCTAATGTGATGAATCCGGGAAGGAAACTCGTGATATCACTCTCCGTCTGAAATACATCCTTTCATCAAAATTTTAAAATATTTTGCACTCATAGATTGAGCAAAAATAAATGTTCTTTTAAATTATATGCACGAAATACGTTGCAATAGCTGTCCATGTCTTTCAAAAAGGTTATTCATCTCTCTTTTCATAAACTTTTATCTGGAAATGGAGCAATATTAACAAACTTGTCACAAAATCGTGTTCCACTTACAACTTACTATGAATATCTTCAATATAGCAAAAAATTAAGACAGAAACCACATGTAGCTCTAATTTTCTGTTTTTTTTTAAGAGATAATGTAAGTTTGTTGAGTTTATCTTAACATTAAACGTCTTAAAAAGCAGCTACCTGTGTTAAAAATAATCAAATTAAATTCTGATCGTCTAAAATTAATTAAATTAAAATACTTTTAGAATGGCTTAACAGAATTAGATGTAACAAATATTAAATTATAAAGACCGTTTTTTAAATATTAAGCCTGCTTTAAATTTTCGAGGTTTTGCTCTCCTTTTTATAACTGCTTGAGTTCAATATTGTTTCATATTTCTACTTGTTCCTATGATAGCTGATAATATTAACTTTGCATTGTAATTATTCAGTGCAGTAACTCACTGTGATCCACTGTTCGTAAATGTTAATCCCAAAATGCTAATTTATAGCGTACATCTACGTGGGACATTTGCAATTAAGTTCCCGTTCATTAATGAAAATTAGGATTACGAACTTTTCATATATTCAGCCTGTATGGCATTTGTGAAAGCAAAAGTAAAAAATCTGATGTATACACCACATGATTCCTTGTACGGAATATTAAATTATACGCATTCATTTATACTATTATTATCATACGCATTCATTCTTGCGTTTCATTTAAACTTATTGGATTGAATTAAATCTACTTCGTCGATGGCGCATGAACCACAAGAGAATAAATACACTCTTTAAAATTCACTATATTAGTTTACTATAGCGACACTCTGGCGCTAGGTTCACTTAACAGCGTTACATCTCCTTTATTTTATAACTCAAAATGCACAAAAATTATGTTTATCATCTGAAGAATTACCTAATCGTTGCCATATGTTCTATTCAAATACTATAATAAATCTGAAACGATGTATAGAAGAAATTAACAAACACAAAAAATAGAAACAGTTTTTTCACAGACGATTCAGTATTTCTCATTCAATTAATTCAGTTCTTACTTCGCGACAAGGCAAAAATACAAAAAAACTCGAAATATTTCCGTAATTATTTCCTCGAATAAAATTCCAGAATGGATTAAGCATGATTTAATTCGCAATAAGAAAAGGAGGCGTAATCTTTGTTATTGCGAAGCTTAGTTTCTCGAGATTGGCAGCAAGTCCACTATTCTTTAAGTTTCAAATGTAAACAAATATAGCTCCTATGTTAAAAATAATTAGGCTTAGCCGCACTTAAACAACTTAAATTGTTGATAATTCTATAAATATTGCATGCAGATTTACTAAAGGCATAAAAACCTTAACCGGAAGATAAGAACAACATAATTTAGTTATTTTTAAAGCAAAAAATGCGCAATTTACCAACGTAAAGAATAAAAAAAACTGAGCTCACTGAGCCGAGTAACAGAATGGGTATATATATATAAATATATGTACTCGTTTTTCAGTTATACGAGATAAATATGCGTACGCACGTACAGGACACCATGAAAAAATCTCTTCTGAATACATTTTAAATCAATTTTATAATCCGATTGGGGAAATAGATTCCTTTAATTTACTTAGGTACAGATGTCACTCAAAAACATCGTTAAATTGCATTCGATAGCAGTCAAAATGGATATTTTTATTGAAATATGGTACCCGGAATTTTTTGTAATTGCAATACTTCCTTTACTCGCACAAGGAAGTAAAAAGACATTTTTGTGCGCTTTCTGTTTTTATGCTGCGATATAATAGCTTAAATACTTACATGTATTTGTTAGTAGATTCGATTCCGCAATCTCACTTATATGTGAATGTTTCAATTCATTGAATTTCATCAGAAAAAGAGCAAATGAAAAAATGCTTATAATTTTTCTAATTTCTGCATTAAATGTTTAAAACTTAATCATTATCTACATAAAATTCTGAACTATATAAGCGTGTTAGTTTTACATAGATGAACAATTCTACTTTATGTAAAGCACTGCTGCCAGAATTCTTACAGTATTAGAGACTTTCTGCTTTACTCTTTGAACCTTTATTCAGAATTTAACACTCTAATTTCAGATTTTAGAAATCATACGGACATTTTTGACAATAAATATTTTTAGTTTCCTGAATTTTCAAACATATACAATCACATATTCAAAATGTTTGCAACAATAGTCTTCTTCGTATACTGTTTTAAATAAAAGCAAATTAAAATTTTAAATGCTATAGAAGCAATAAAAAATTTAATTTCTAAGCACATAGCCTCAGCTTAAAAAAGAAGAAAAGAAAGAACGTCTGTGTTCCTCTGCGATGTAAATTTGAAATTGCTTTGCATTGCTTATCAGAACTCACAAATTCCATACGCTTCTAAAATACTTTTTCTTTCAAATCACTTTAAGCAACAGAAGAAGTATATTTTCCGGCTTTAATTTCAAATAATCCAGCATGGTTTTTCTGAATCAAAGGAAGATAAAACCGGAAATAATCATTAGTATTCAATCTCTAAAAGCCCTACATACTTATACTTTAAAGAGTTAAACCTATCGTTTTATTCGTTAGTTATTAAAAATGCTTCTATTATGACATTTTCCTGATTTCCCAATCTTTGAAATACTGCTGACCAATAAAATTGCTGTATTAGGATGGAAAAATATAGCAGCATCTTATTTATTGTATACATGCAACGGCAACAATAAGAGGATTCTGCGCCAGAAGGAAGAAAAACATACGATCTCTTTCAAAACAGTCTAACAAACTCGAATCCGTTTCTTAACCAGTTTATAACAGATCATAGTCCTTTCCCACATATTTCTGCTACGAATATCTGCATATACAGATAACGCGAACACCCAGACCGGTACATCTTCCAATGCGCAATGACCAGCAACTTTTATCCGGAACAGCCTCAATATATTGACTGCGTATTAAACGTTTGATCATTAAAACTCAAGCAAATCATTAATATCATAAAAATTCTAACACGTGAAAGCCGAAATAGTGCCAAGTAACATAAAAGAACATTAAACCGCTATTGCTAACAGCCTCTTTGAACTGCTACAATAATTCTTAAATAAAATATAGTTTTAGAACTGTTATTTAGAACTGTATTTAGTACTGTATTTTATTTTACTTATTATCAATTGCATTAGGATCGCATTATTTAGTCAAAATTATTTGCATAAGGATAGTATTTAGATTTACCGTAGTTTACCATGGTTAATTTTATTTGAATTCTTTTCCTTGATCAAATCCTAAAATATTTTTTAAAACTGCAGATTGATTTATTTAATTTGAAGTAACAAACTAAACAGGTTGTCAAAATCAACTATGTGAAAATTTTCAAATAAACTTAAAACTAGTTTTGCAAACCTACGCCCAAAAACCTACTCAGACATCTATTAAAAATCATCTTCAAAATTTACTATATGTTTTAAATTAAATATATTCATTACAAAAGTGCAGGAATCGTGTTTTAAAAAACATCACCTGTGATAGTACTGTATGTCTTCAATTGTATCTATTAATAGAAAATATTAGGGTTTAAGCATATATTTTCTTGCTTTACACAGAATTTTTTATCAATTTATCCAACAAGGCAATTAACGTACTTCGGTGCAGTTATGTAATAAGGTATTTTATCTTTACGATTCCTAAAATAAAGGCCCACCAGCGGCCGAACGATAAAGTCGCTAAATACTAGTAGTTCGACTTTAGTTCGATTCTAGGCAAACGGATTGGCTGAATAGATAATTTCATGGTTATTCCTTATGTGTAACGCGGATACTAGACAGTTTCCCGCAGAAAGTCCTCCATGAAAGCATCCTTCTTCTTAGGCAGAAAGCCCTCCAGTGCTTTGCTACACTCATATAAACCAAAAATTTTTAACCAAGTCCTTTCCAAAAGAGGCAACATTAAAGTAGAGATTTTAAAATAAAAGCAAAATTGTTATTTATAAATCATTTATAACACGCGTAACAAATCCCAAAAGAATAAAATATTGCAAATATATAGCTTTGAAACTTTCGAATCCTTCTCCTAAATGTTATTTTATCATTTTAAGGATTTCGAAACATCATATAACCGGATAGAATTCTATATTCTTCCTTACGCCGAAGAAACTAGATTGATAATGAAGTTTAATAATCAACGTACTTACATTCTATAATGCTACTTCTCCAGGTTACAAGCATCCAACCAACATCAGTAAATACTACAAAGTAAATATAGGACAATATAAGACAGCTGCACTGTCGTTAAAACATTCCCGTATGTCCTGGTTACTCGATTACTTCTTGACCTAAAGAAGAAATGAAGAAGCTGCATCGATGAGGGCTCAAATCATTAGCAAAGTAGGCTACTTGTAATACTGAATTTTGTGGTAGTTATTTCAGTAGACTACAGTGGCTCACATTTGTTTACGGACATGTGTTTTTCAGTTTTTTTTTTTCAAAAACCAGTTACTAAACAGAGCGAAATGCTTTTCTTTCACATATACCGTTAAATATATTTTTTAAAACCACTTGTTTTGAAAAACGTTACTGAAAATGTTTTTCAGTATTAAAAAAAGACTCATTTAGAAGGCTTTAAAAATGAACTCACAACTTACATAAACATTTGGACTCAGAAGAATTAAAACTTAATACACATTTCTATGAATTTTAAAATTAAAGTGACTTCTGCAGACGGTAAAAGAAAACAAAAATCATGAACCACAAATGAAGGAAACAGAGTTATATTTTGCCGAAATGGCAATAACGTTTTAAGGATTTCATACAAGAAAAATGGTACTTGTAGTTTTGATTAAGATAAAATAGTTAGTTATATATTTGCTTTCAAAAGTCTAAATTTAACTTGATCAAAGATAGATTTTTGCTAAGAAGAATTTAGTTTTTACTTTATTTCAATAAAGATGAGTTTCCTCTCAGTACAGAACGAAAAATAAATGGAATATTTACTCAAAAGAAATAAGCTTTGCTTAAAAGTTTAAATAAAATAAGGTGCTTAGTAATCTGGAATTTTTTCCTAATAAACCTCATTTAAGCTTTTCTAAAAACACGGTACTGGCCGGATATAAAATAATAGCTTTAACCTTGAAATGATGTTCTGAAATCCCTATCAGTTTTATATACGCAACCTCTCATTAAACTAACTGTAAGATATTTTATTTTAACATAAATTTGCACGTCGTATTCTGTGCTTCTCAATGGTTGAATCCTTTTATTTAATAGAAACATATTGTTGAAAAGTAATCGTAATTTTTGTTCTTTTGTATTGTTTGGTATTTTGTATTGTTTTATTTATTTATTTGTTTGTTTAATTTTAAATTTGATAATTTTTGTTAGCCCAAAGGGGCAATTTGTCCAGAAGGGCTATTAATTTCAATTTCGTTTTACCATTTTGCGTTGGTTCACTATAAAAGCATCACATTTCAAATTATTGCCAACAAATATTAGAGCCCTGCATTATATTAAAAGAAATTAAATAATGAAGAATCTGCATGAACGTATGTATGTTTCTCACATTGTGAAAAAATAACGGTATCTAAAGACATCAAATTTTACCTACATGTGCACCTAGAAGCCCAAATTTGATATTTGGAACTTGTTTTATTACCTATTTTATACTTCGAAACACTTAAGCGAATTTTTGATTAACAAGCTCGACGATTTCAAAGCGTTACATTGACATTAACATCGCGGGCATCTTCAAGCACGGATATTTTATGCGCGAGGTTCCTTTACATTTCTTACTGGCATTATACTGGTAGCGTAGCAACGCAAAGACGATGCAATGTCTAGCTGTATTTTGTTTAAAATGACTTTGAATGTCTGTATTACTTTTCAAATCCCGTTTTGAATCCGCTGTGAAAAAAAAAAACTCCCCTTTGGCCGTAATTTAAAATCAGAAAGCTTTCAGAATTTTTTTTATCATTACTATGTTTATGTTTTGCTTAATCTAATTTAATTTTTATTTGTTAAATTGAATTACAGATTTTTTAATTCCGAGTGCAGTGGCGTTGGAATTCTAAAATAACTCAATTAGAAGGCTAGACATAGGCAATTTCATTCCTAAAAGTCCTTGGCGATAATTTTTTTGGCCAAGTTGACAACATTTGGCGATTTTCGGAAGATTTGCAAAAATACATTTTCGAAGCCCTACGACCAATTCTTTTGGGGAAATTTTCAGATTCTATGCTACAGGGTATAAATACGTGTCGGACAGTTAGGAAGTTAAAAATTGATTCTTTTTAGAGAGCTGGTAACACGCACTTTGAATACGTCCCTACTTACGGTACTGAGTTCGCTTAACTGCAGCCGTGTGCCATTAGGCACACATAAAATGTCTTTCTTTAGATCTCCCAACGATTTACCTGATGACGATGAGCTAAATGATGACGTAACGATTCTGCTGTTAATTCTTCCCGAGATGTTCCTCAAGCAGCAAAAGAGGACTTCTTAAAAACCAAAAACTCGAAGAACATTAACAGGAGGAAATCCAAAAAGGATACGGACTTTGATGTTGTTTTCGATGAAAACGTTATAACTCCGAAGACAGTAGACAAGGAAAAAGAAGCAATGGAAAGAGGGGAAAATGCAGGCATTAACGGACTTAATCAAGACGGAGCAGACAATGTTACCCAAATGCTGAACAAAACGACCCCACTAAAAGAAAAGAAAGCGGAAAACGAAAAATCAGGAGCCAGAGCCACAAAGAGATTAAAAGCTGATGATTGTAAACCCCAACCAGAAGAAGGAGACTGGATAAATCCCAAAAAGACGGTAAAACAACGGGAAAAAGTCGAATTAATGGAAATATCGCAATGGAACAGATTTGAAACTCTGAATAATGAAGAGAATGCTGAAGAAAGCGGAGCCTCTGGAGAAGATACGCCTCCACCAATTGTTTTTCAACAGAAGAGCGTTGATTGGATGAATATAGATGAACTTTTACGTAAAGCATGTAAAGAGGTGTTTGAAGCAAATGTTAAATCAACAGTGATCTATGTCAACGTCAAAACTATCGACGATTATCGAAATGCAACAAGGATACTCCAAAAAATGCAGAAACCATTCCACACATTCCACGTTCAGAGTGAAAAACCGCTAAAAGTAATAGTCAAAGACCTGCCTGACTCAATAAAAGAAGAAGCTATTTACAACGACTTAGAGAAACGACTATTTGCCATTCTAAAAGTAAAGCAATTCCGCAGAGGAAAATCTAAAAATTTTGAAAAGTTACCTATCTACCTGCTAGAATTAAAGAAAAAAAAGCCGGCTACGCAATTTTCAATCTGAACAATATGTTCAGTTTTAATGTGAAAATCGAAAAATATAATCCCAAGAAGAGACCAGTGCAGTGCTACAGATGCCAGGAGTGAGGACACTCCCAACATTTCTGCACAAATCCTGAGAGGTGCTGCAAATGTGGAAAGTATCATCGCAGTAATTAATATTCACTAAAGCAAGAGGAAAATCCAACATGTATTTATTGCCAACAAAGCCCTGTAAGTAGCTACCGCGGATGTAGTTTCTATCGAAAAAGGTTCGAAAAGAAATCAGAAAAGAACCCAGAACCCAAAACAGAAGGAAATAAACCAGTAGAATTCAAGCCGAATAGTGAAGACTTCCCACAACTGCCATAAAAAAAACCAGTAGAAGAACGACGAAATAACAAATTCCCTCGAAACGAAACAATTAAGAAAATTATCCACTCTCCCCCCAAAGAATACAGTGAAGCAGTCAGTTGGCTACAAGACGACAAAGTAAATTTTTCTTAAGTAGCATGACAGAACAGATAGAAGAAATAAGAGCAGCTAAATCGACCGTAGTGAAGCTTACAGCAGGATTTAAGGCGGCAATGATGCTTATGAAGTTTGCAGATGAAAAATAAGTTACTAGCTATCTTCACTCGACGGAAACTACAGAATTTCAGTATTAATTTTCTAATTTGTCAACATACAGGTTCTCCTGTTAATCAAATATTTTTATTACCTTCTTCACTGATATGTACGAGAAGTACTTGACTGAGTTTGCCTTAATGGCGGAACGCTTAGAGCTGTGATTATTTGCTCCAGAGCCATTGGGCGCTTAAATCCAACGCTGTCCGGTAAAAGCAGGTTAGCCTGTTAAATGCCGTTGTATCCAATTAACGATACCGATACCGATAGGAAGTTAAATGTAAATCAGCTTGTGATTTAGCAGTTAGGTTTTACCCTGAGAATGATTTGAGGAACTGGACAATATTCCGTGTACAGAGGACGAATAGCTTAATAGCCCGGCTCTCCTTCAGTTATTTCCAACAATTATTATCTGTGTGTGCTACCTATTGCGCTTATTTTCATAATAAATTGTTGATTTCTTTCTGCTTACATGGACTCGTTATTTGAAGAAATATCAACAGTCCCATAACTTGTAAAAATATTAAACAGCAATACAGACTTTTTCATCATTTAAACTTTACATATGTAGCATGTTACTTCAAGTGTTACGAAGAATTTAATTATGTTTTGTGCGTGATTAATATTCGATTTAGTGCTGAAGTTTATTATGTTAATCATAATTGTTGTAAGTTATTTTTACCATAAGTTTTAACTTGATTTTTACTAAAATTTTTGGATTTCGTTAGTTCAGAATATATTTGTGATATTTTATTTTTGCAATGTTATATAATGCTAATGTAACATTTTTAAACTTTGGATTAAATAATGTTTTGTAAATTTTAAAAAATAAGAATATTCTGTTCTAGATTTTACTCTAAGTTTAGAAAAGTAGGTATTAAAAATCATAGATATGTAGAAACTATACTTTTATAGCATTTGCTGGCCTACTTAAGTATTAAAAAATTAGCAAGTTCAGTATATAAAACAGCCAACTTTCTTATTGAGATTTTTCACGATTTTCAGCTGAAAATAATAGATTAAAAAATTGAATAAAAAAAAGAAAACCTGAAAGATTTCAAATTTTAAATTAGTTCCAAAGAGGCGTTTTTTTAACATTTTGTGTGTTACCTTTATTTATTAAATATCATGTTCTTCGCACTGAAACCATAAAACTCAGTTCAAGAGCAATATCGCAAGATAGTTTTAAAATGAGCATATAATTAGAATTTCCGATACACAGTCTCACGCGCTGGAGATAAAAAAATTTTTTCTGTACAACGTTGCCACTGTTCGCTTTGAAATCCTTGAGTTTGTTAGTCGAAAATTCGTTAAAGTTTTACAAAATAGGAAATCAATAATAAAACAAATTTCAAATTTGGGCTTCCAGATGCCCATATTCGCAATAAGATTAAGCCATTCAAAATTGGATGGCTCTAGGTACCGTTGTTTTATAACAATGCGAGAAACTTATATACATTTCTGAAGATTCTTCATTATTTAATTTCTTTAAATATAATACATGGCAATAGTATTTGATGGATACAATTTGCAAAGTGAAACGGACATTTAGAGTGATTCGAAACAAAATCGCAAAACGAAAACAATAGTCCCTCAGGGACAAAGCCCATCTGGTGCACTAATAAAATTTCCCAAATTGCGAATCTTTCGTATTAAGATCAGTATCCTGAAAGCTTATTATTGCTAAATTTTTGTGTTTAATTTACAGAAAATTGAAAATAGTTTTGCTCACACTCTAATTCCCAGTACTAAAAAAATTTTATTGGATTGGCCAAAAAACACAATTGCATGTTCTTGTCCCATCGTTGTTTTCATGGATGTCTTGCCATCTGCAACTTGGTCCCCTCCTTGAAAAAATTATTGATCTTCCATAATTTTATGGAATTATGTTTTGATACAGTAATATCTGATGTTTGTGTTTATTTTGTGATGATGCAAAGTTACTTTGATATTCTGAGAAAACAATCGAGATTCGCTAGAGTACTTCGAAGAATTTAGTTAGTACTGATCCTTATTATTGACATATATTAAACAAAATTAATAAGTACTTTTCAGTGGTAAATTTTTCTTTTCCTTCCCCCCCTCCCGATAATTTTAAATAACTTTCTTATATATCACCTTCAATATAGTAAGCTCCTACATATGAAATGATCTTATATGCCAACTATTTTGAGTTTTCAAAATGCCTTTCAAATGGCAAATTCGCTTTATGTATGATACCGCCACCTTGTATTAATCACGTGTTTCCATTAACAGTTAAAAACAGTTAATCACGTGTTTTCCATGTCTTGGTATGTTAGGAAGCTCTTTTTTTTTCTTCCTAGCACAAACTCCTTATCAGTTGTTATATAAATTAAGCTGTGAATGTTTGTTTTATTATTATTACCAGTGGCATGGATATTACATCTGCACAAAGAAAGGCAACACAGTACCATAATACGTACCTGCATACACATATGCATACATATATACACTTCTGAATCCCGGTTTGATAACAGAAGAGTACCCTTTATTATTAAGCACCATTTTCTTCTCACTTATGCCATGTACGACTCAGCAACAAAATTACAGAAACTTTAAAAGCAGCATAGAGACATATATTTAGAATTCCTGATGCAGTATTATGTGCTGGTCTACGTTTTTCTATATTTTTCAGTATTTTCTCAGTTCATCATATCATTCATTGTTCAGTTTTATTAATAAGGTGGATTACAAAACTTTTTTCGTGCGTGTCTTTTTATAATTAACGTTTTGTGTGCTAACTTTATTTATCACACTTACGTCACATAACTTCAGTGTAACAGCAGAATCAGAAAATATTTAAAAACAGTATATCTTTAGAATTTCCGGCAGACAGTCTTTCCGGCTGGAGATAAAAATATTTTACTCCGCACAGTGTTGCCACTGCTCGCTTTCAAATTTTGAGCTTGTTAACCAAAAATGAATTAAAGTTATATAATATATGAATTATAAAATTCAAAATTCAAGATTTGGCGTTATAGGTGCACATGTTCGGGTGGGGAACAACGTTATTCAAAATTCAATGGTTCTAGGCACCGTCGGTTTTCCGCAATGTGAGAAACATACATACATGCATGCAGATCACAGTCATAAACAAACTATTTGTCTTATGTTTGAAAAGGTCAGTATTCGTCTAACAGTTGGTCTAACAGCTAGCAAAGAAGTAATTGCTAAACAATGTCCATGTTAATTTTTTTTCAATCGTCTAGTGCAATAAATTTAGACATCACATATTGCAAATTATGCATTATTCTGTTAGGAGATAAACTGCACCGTTTTTACCATTTCTGAGCATTTTATAGGATGCAAAGCACATGATCCGGACATGAAGCACATGACCTTCAGAAGTACATAATCCGGACTATAGTGTACTAAGAGCGAAATACAGAAGTGGATATCTGCCGGAAACGTAACCGAGACAGCAACGCAAGGCGAAAACATCGTCGTAACCGTCCCCCCCCTAAAAAAATCGTTGGAGGGGGAAAAAAATGCAAGCAGGAAACATCACATTTTTAAAACTTAGTGGCAGTAATTACAAAAATTTCTGAATTTTAAAAACCGTCGTAGAAAATATTGCGATAAAAAATAAAGCACACACAAATCATTGTATTATGATAACATCGCTGATATAAATTTTCTGACTATAAATATGTCAAGTGAATTTTCGCATAATGATTTGTGATCACAAATTAGTTGATTATAAGTTAGTAGTAAGTTATATTTTTACCTCTATATAGCATATTTTTCTATTAACTAAAAAACAAGAAGGGAACTTAAACATTCAAAATCTCGAAATAAGTAAAAATTAGTGCTACGTATAGCAGTTAGCAGAATTTTAAACTTATATTGCTAACTACTAAAAGTAATTATCTTATTAAATTCTTTTATTAAGGCTATGAGCAGATTTTCATGAAAACCTATGATATAAAATAGATCTTCTTGTGCTCGCAAATCTTTATGCAGAAATTCGCTTGATATCTTTTCTTCGAAAAACGGCATGTCTGCGATGTTATCATGCGATAACTTATATATGCTTTATTTTTTACAACGATATTTTCAACAACGGTAAATGTGAACCTATTGGGTTAACAGATGAGCTGCTGGAAGCCAATGCCTTACTCATTTGACATATTTAAGTACAGCAGTTCTTCATCTTAAGGGTAGCAGATATTCAATCACGTAACATCATACATTGAATAAACTCAAAAAAAGAGGGAAATTTATTTATCGTAACGACGGAACGTATTATTTTATGTGGTTATGATATTACTTTTAAACTACTAAATGCTCAAAATAAAGGTGCAGACTGCCAGGTTTTTAAACTATCATATCTTCAAAGTAAAGATACAGACTGCCAGACGACATTTCGTCCCGTCTACTCTTCGCAACTAGCAGGATCACAAACTAAGAAGAAAGGTGGTAACTATGAATCTAATTACAAACTAAAAATAAGGTAGAAGTTCAAAATAAAACCAATACTATCGTACGGTTACATAGACTCAAACGTTCAATAGAAACAGAACCCCACTAACAAAACACATGTTCAAACTGTATAGAATGCGAAGCACAGAATTAAGCTGCTAACTAAACCTTGGCTCATCCCTAAGGTTTCGCAAAGCAAAAGCGACTAGTAGTAGTTTAAGTCGATAAGTTTATTTTAACAGCAAAGAAATTAAGCAGAGTGACATTCAACCTAACCGTCAAGCTTTGCTGCTATATTAGCTCTCTTTCCCCTCGTCGCTTGCATAATACCGATGCCTCTCTATGTGCAACATGACGAAAGTGCTCTAAGACGGTTTAAATGCGGATAGATACTGCCATTCCTGATAATGTTTAGCAATGCTCCAGACCTTTGTATTGGGGATTGGGTTTAGATTGATTTACTTCTTTTACATTTGCATTTTTCTTAAACAGCTTTCTTTAAATATTCTACACTAGCGGAAGTACCCGATGACAATTAAGTTAGATTGACAGTAATATATCCAACAACAGAGAGAACAATACCGCTGTAATCCTTCTCTAATAACGATGCAAAAAATACGATTCGTAGTCATACATTTTGCAGTCTGATGCGATATGGAACCCACATAAAACTTCGTTAGAAAACTAAAGTAATTTTCTCTCATTATATCAGCAACAATGGACGTAGTTTTTAATGATTTTCGTCTTTCTAATCAAATGGTCATAAAAGGTCAAATTCCTTCCAATATTTTCACCTATATTCAATTTTAGCCTATTAAATTAGGGGGAAAATTGATCATTCAGTCGTACGAAGATGGGAACAGTCGAGATGGCTTTCCACGAACTTTTGCAATCGGGAATAATGTATTTAATTTTTGGTAATGCTATTTTTTTTTCATTGCAAAACCTAGAACTTTTTTATTTACAAACTGTACGATTTGAAAGCGAGAAGTGGCAACAAGCGTCTCCAGCGCTCTTTTTATCTCCAGCGTGCGAGACTGTTGCCATTCGGAAAATGACGCGAAAATTAGGGTGTTCAGAGTTTTTAATTAATATCTGTAATTTTAGCTTTTTGTTTTGTTTTGTTTCTGTTTTTGTTTTTTTAAGTGGACGTGGACCTTTATCAGGACCTACAAAAGAATGGTAGAAAGTTTGGTGACAATAGCTATAGTAGTGACTGAGTTAATCGTAAACAAACACACAAACAGACATTCTTGTTTACATATATAGATTATCCGATATTGGAATAATATAAAATCTTTTAATCACCTAATCCAGAAAGAAGATAAATATATCAAATGAAAAATATGCTATTGTACTTGCATCGCAGAATTTTAAACAAATTAATTTCATTTTACAGTTAACGTATTTCATAATCTATCAGTTAGAAATTTACAGCAGATTGGCAAAAAAAATACAATAATTCTAAACTTTTGTGAGAGCTGATCTGCATATGATGAATGAAATTTCAGAAGCAAACTGTTTACCCAAGAAACCGTAACAAAAAATGAAAACTCTCCAGAAAATATCCGTTAATTTTAATGCACCATTTTCATATGTTATGTTTTAATAATAAATACAATGCTCTTCAAGAGTTTCTCTTCCATTGCGCAACTTATATAGAATTATAGCAACCTCAAGCATTTTTCTGTGTTCTAAATGCAATGAATTACTTAGATATTTAAACTAATCAAAAGCCTTTATACACATAATATACGCATCATATAATTTCATCTAAATTTTCTTTTCTAAAAATGAAATGGAAATCAGAAGTATAATAATGCGACATTTATAATTTTGAAAGTTTTGACATGCCAGTGAAATGTTCCCATCGGCCAACGTCCGATCACTGCTGCGGTTAGAACATTACGATCCATTATTTTCCATTAAACAGTTTCCGGAGCACCCGGAACAAAGAAAAACCGGAACGCGGAAATGTCATCCTTTCCGGCTATTCTACGTCAAACGAACAATATACTATGCTACAGTTGTAGTGATCGGAAAAACTCTCGTTCTGATCTCGCTTTATTCTGTCTTCTCTAAACGAAAACTGCTTTTTACTGTTACTGCATTTTGTCGGTATTTGTATTTCACCTTTTTTATATTACACTTAAATTGGAAGGAAATGAGTTGTTATTTTGCCTGCGATTTTACCCTTACGATTTGGATTCATTTGTGTCATTAGAATAATCGTTCCAGTTTCAGAACTAAATACTTCAGTTTGATTCGTTCAGGATATGGCCTCTTTGAATGCTTTATAAAATATTTTACTGAGGTCTTTTATGTGCATAATACAGATCTAGAACAGCAATTGTTTTTTATAATTTATTTACTTATTTGCTGCACTACTTATTCACTATTTATTTGTGGGAGCACATTTCGGAGTTCAAAGAAGACAGGGAAGTCATTTCGTATTAACCAGTTACTCTTAGGAATTCTTTTTTCTCTAATCATAAATAAATAAATAAGTAATGTATTAAACAATTATGAGATCTATGCATTAAAACTAAACGTTATTTAATTTTTTTTAAAAACAAGAGCTTGAAGCGTATATATATCATTTTATCTTTATAGAAATGTAAAAAAAAATATGAGTAAATAGTTCACTGTTTTTTTTCTTTGCAATAATATAACTATATTCCACTTTCTCAGTATGAGGACTTTGTTAAAGTACTCGAGAGCCCGTGAACTAATGACTTAAGTGCTTTAATCTTTGGCATCTGTAAAATAAAAATTCTTTGCAATAACGTTTTTCCAACTTTTGTAATTATTCATTAATTCTGCAATTATGAGATGAATTTCATTACTGTTTCTTAAAATCTGAAAAAAATGTTTGAATAATAATTAAACAAAATGGAATCATAATCTTATCGTGTTGCGTCGTCTAAAAACCGAACGTCTTAGCTGCAAACAAAAAGAAATGAACTTTCTTCATCCACTGCTTCAAGGTCCTAATGTGGAACCGTATCTATTATCATATCGCACAGATAAGGAAAATGCAGCTGAAGGGCTCTACGGAATATATTATCGTAACTAGCGCGCTGCGGCCAAAGCAAAATTTGTAAGTTCTATGTACACCTGCAAAGAAAATGTATAAGAACCTTTCAATATGAATGAAACCAGTTAATTTTTTCCGAGCAACAACCAATTCGAAAATAATTTTTTGTTGCCAAACCATAAAACAAAAACTTTTGACACTTCAGGTTAATATGCATGATATCATGATTTAAACTTGATGTAATATAATGATAAATGTGATAAATATAATGATAAATGTGATTTTCTCAATATCAATAAAAGAATTAATATGGAATGACATATTGTGTCAATTATCCTAATCTAACAAAAAGCCTGCCAACAGCAGCTATTTATTTAAAATGCTAACATTAAAGAAACCTTTTCGACATACAGTTACATCATATGCAATCGCGCGCTTTCTTCAACGCCAGAATATGACCTTATATGATAATAACATGTTTATGTTTGTCAATGCTATTTTTATTTCATATTTTGTAAAACTTTAAAATATTTTATTAACAAACTCTACGATTTGAAAGCGAGCAAATTCGACACTTTTCGAAGTAAAGCATTTTTATCTCCAGCGCGCGAGACTGTTGCCACTCGGAAAACTGAATGCGAAAGTTAGCATTTTCAGAGTTTTTAATTAATATCTCGGGTGATGAAAGTCGTACGACGATAAGAATGATCGAAATGGCTTTCCACTAATTTTTGGAATCTGGAGTATCTTCGAAACTCAACTCCTTGCCGTTCCGCAGGAGATGATGTTACAAACAGACAGACAGACAGGCACAGATTAATACAGATTGCCAAAAAAAGTCACATAACAGCTGAACATTTGATGGCTTTGTTATTAATGATGCTGTTCTGTGTATTTCTGGAGAAGAATATGTTCGAGAATTTAACAAAGTTCCATTCTCAAATAATACATTTTCTGTAAACATCAAGGACGTGTTTGGTCATATTGAATCAGCAGTGGCTGAAAGAATAAAAAATAAAATTTCTATTAAAAAAGCTTTCATTTAAAACTCACAAAATGGTTACTGACCTAAAAGTAGAAACATAATTGATAATAGCGATTAATGGAAGCAAAAATTAAAATAATTTTCTTCACAAAATTCATATAAAGTTTTTTATCACGAATAATAAGAGCATGAGGCGCTGTTTATGATGTATATAATAATAGTTAATTAGTTATCAGTTATACTAGTTAACTAGAAATAATAGTTAATGGCCAATGTATAGTTAATTGCTTATATTTTTAAAAATGCAGTTCTTTTACTTGATTTTGCAATTACTATTAAAT
This sequence comes from Stegodyphus mimosarum, assembly GCA_000611955.2. Lineage (NCBI taxonomy): Eukaryota > Metazoa > Arthropoda > Arachnida > Araneae > Eresidae > Stegodyphus > Stegodyphus mimosarum. Next base: position 19,893 of record KL818862.1, read on the forward strand.
CACTCGGGTAGTTAAGTATGATCCTATATTTCGACAAGTATTTTAAACTGATGTATTTTCGAAGAGTAGAAGGAAACTCATTAAGCCTAACTTCCTAAGTATTTTGTTTCCTTCATAAAAATCAAAGTAGTTTAAAAAATCAAAGGATGAAATTATCTAAAGCTCTTAAACGTGGGTTCAAAAGCAGAAAAACTTGTATGGAAATTAGCATATTTTTTTCATACCCCCATCCTTATGATTTGGAAATGGTTGAAGGAACTTTAAATAATCTTGGAAATAGTACGATGGTGTTAACGAATTCTATGATGGAAGAAATTCTTTGTGATAGAAAAAAACTCTAATAAGATTTCATACCGCCACAGAAGTTTGGATGGAAATGCATAAAGTATTTGAAGCATTATCTAAAACTCAGCTGTATAATATATCCCTACTGGTTTTCCAAATAATAATGTATAATACATATATGCAGTCTCCTTTTTTCTAAAGGCCCGAAATTTCGCATACTGAGCAAAAGTACAGAAATAACCACTAAATGAAATTGTTTATTCTAAAGCATAGTAGTTGCAGATGTGATGTAAAAAGCTGCAGAAAAAAAATCGGTCTTCGTACCGATAACTAATTTTATTGTTTCCTGATTCCTTTCTTTATCGCTTTGGGCTTCATATAAAAGAGAGAAAAAAGGCTCGCCAACGCTGGCTTTATATTTAGAAGAATTTATGTGGCAGCAGCCTGTAGTACGAGAAAAAATAGTTCATTGTATAATGACAATTGCCGAATCCAATAGCCTCCACAAAGATAACTAAATGCTTTCTCCCCATACATTGTGGCTTTTTATGTTTTGAAAGTTGCCATTACTGTTTTCTAATTTTTGCTAAATTTTGCGAAAGCGCAAGCAGGGGCCGCTTCAACAAGGAGGTTACGAACTGAAGTTGTAAATATGCTGAAGCAGATGGTTGCAAATGCTAGGGCCCTTCGACATTCAATCAAAGAAATTCTCGGTGATAGTGGTTGCAAGTTTTATAACGACAATATGCGCACAACTTTGCACTTTCAAGAAATCACTCAAAAACTATCAGTGCCAACCAAAATGGCTGCAGTGAGCAAGATATGTTTGCAATAACCGAAATTGCTAGAACAGTTAAGTACTCAAATTCTGAAGCTCATTCTTGTGTTTTCGTTCGTGTTTAGTATATATAAATGACAGTGTTCACTAGTTCAGGCCACAGTGAGTATTGTGGCCTGAACTAGTGAACACTGTCATTTATATATACTAAACAGGACTGTCAAATGATGATAATGACGATCATTCGATCCATTGCCATTGACTCAGAAGCACGTGTTGTGGAGAGACTGCCTCACATACCTAATTCTTTTACCCTCTTCAAAACAAATTTTTCATTGAATTCTCATACTGAATTAGGCGGGAAGATTATTGACCTCAAGAAAAGAGAACAAATGTGTGACTTTGACTGCGACATATTTAATAGTTTTGGCAAAATGTGCTTGCAAGAACGTAAGATTAAAGCTCACTACAAGAAAGCTAAAGTTGAGTGAGACAAAGTCAAGATTCTCATCTGCATGATAAAAAGGACATGACTGCAGAACTCGCTCGAAAAGTAAATGGTAAAAAACAAACTTCACCATGGTAAAGCAGGTGACTATCTTACCCTTGGAGCAAAAGAAAAAGAGGAAGTGACTACAGCCAACACTCCATGTATATTGTCAAAAAAATACTACAAGATCTCCATCTTCTAGCGTTCAAGAAGTTGTACCAACAACAAATTTACTCCCTTGGCGGAAACTACCAGTGCGGATATGGAGGTTGTTCTGGGCGATACAGATGATGTCACCGCCCTATTAAGACTGGTCAGTTGCTGCTGATTTCTTTGCTTTTGGACTGAAGTCAGCCGGGGGCGCATTAGAATCTTATTTCGAAGATTCTCTGAGAAAGAATACACTTGTAATTTTCTTCAAAGAAACTAGAGCACTACCTCTAAGAGGATACCTAGTAGTTCCACAGGACAAGAAAGCCAAAATGATTTGAAATATTTGTGCATTCCTATAAGGAAAATGAAGCAGTTCACTAAATGAAATGAAATAGAGAAAACATTGATTCCAGTTTTCTTCCTGGAAGTTCCTAGAACAGATAAGGAAACGGAAGATCTAGAGTAACTACAAAACTAGGAGTGATGATCACGACCTAGAACGCTAGTAAGTACTCCTTGCAGTGTTTCAAATGCCAATGCTTCAATCACGGATAAATTGGTTGCTTCGAGAAAGAACCGCTGTGTTCGAAGTGTGGACAGAATCCTCTTACGTACTCGTATGACCCGAAACCAGAAAAAAAACCATGTTGTCTAAGCTTCAATTTAAAGCACTAAGATGGCTATTCCAGAAGTGAGAATTTTTGAAAATTCAAACGTACATCTTCTGCTCGAAACAAAACACTAAGGAATAGTACTACTGGAACCCATGAACTACTCGTAAAGATTAGATGGAGATACACTAAAAGACAACACTGACGAGTACACCGAAGCAGTTTTTTTTCCTTGCAGAACCAAGTATGAGAAAATTTCTGTCAGATTTCAGCATTCTGGAGGCAGAATTAGGTAAATTTTGGAAGCCTTTGATTGGAAGGCTTAAACATGGATTACAAATTGTTGAATTGATGGAAAACCTTAACATTTATTTGATGTTTTCCTCTCCTCACGAAGTTTCATGCAGTATTACTATATGTATTCAAGGACTTAGTATGTGATGTCCTGATCATTTCCCGGGGATCCGGCATTAGCTTATAAGGTTTCTCCTTCAACCTCTTGACTCTTTTCGTGAGCATAAACTTGAAACCTTATGTCAGTGAGCAAATCTAGGCTATGTCCTTTAGTGTTGCAGAAACTACAAAGTCAGAAGGAGGG
>KK118619.1:6944-21723 GCA_000611955.2 Stegodyphus mimosarum
ACTTAAACAGTATGTATAAAGGGAAAATAAACAGCATGAAATGAAACAAAAAGGGCATTAATAGGGTATATATGCCCCATCTGTATACAAAGTTTACATCTTGTGACCATGCTTTTAATTAGGTGGTCAACCACCGCAGAATTAAGCAATCGCCATTCTTCTTGTAGAGCAGTTTCCAGCTCAATAAGAGTGTCTGGAGGTGGGAAACGTGAAGATACAGCACGGCCGAGAGCCTCCCAAAGATTTTCAATGGGATTAAGGTCGGGAGAATATAATGACCGCGTCCATACGCGCAATCATTTCACTCTGCCCAGGTAGTCATCGACGATGTCAGGTCTATGGGGACGTGCGTTATTGTCCATTAAAACAAACGTAGGGCCAACTGCTGCAGCGTACAATCTCACAATGGGTTCTAGGACTTCATCTCGATACCGGACAGCTGTCAAAAACCCCGTTTAAAGATGTGCAGGTCGGTGCGGTATCCTAATGAAATCCCTGCTCACAAAATAATGCTTCCGCCTCGGAATGTGTCATGTTCGATGATGTTTTGGGACTGATTGCGTGTTCGTTGTTCACGCCATATCCTTATACGCTTGTCATCTGGCTCCAGAGCAAATCTTGACTCATCAGTAAACATGACATTGCCCCAGTCAGACACATTCCAATTGACATATTCCCGGCACCACTGTAATTGTGCCCTCTTGATTGGACCGATAGAGGAGCGCAAACTCGAGGTACCCGGGCGTACAGTCCACTCATATGTAATCTTCGGCGTACAGCAGCTGCATATATCGCCTGACTAATGGACGCTGTAACCATAGATGTCACTCGTGTGGAGTCGCTGTGCGATTCCGCTTGGATACAATAGCAATTAATCGATCTTCCGCGGGGGTTGTAACCCTTGGGCGATCGGCTGCGGGCCTTCGGACAACTGTCTGTGTGGTTTGGAATTATTGTTTCCATAAAAGTGAAATTATAGAATGATGAACGCCGAAGAAAGAGCAACATCTGTGATCGACTGTCCTGCTTCAATGCGCCACACAGCACGCCAGCGGTCAGAATCTTCCTTTCGTCTTCTGGAAGTCGTAGAAACACATATGTCTTGAAAACAAATTGTACGAAATTTTTAAACACCTTCTATCAGCACTTTCAATCACTTTCTGTAACCCTTCATAAAGCTGGCTTCTTATAAGACTGCTTTTTTGGATATTTCTTGACATGAAAGGACGATTGGCTGTTACCTAACACATTTGCATACTTCCATCTACCTCTGCAGTGAATTGCATCCTCTTCAATTCTCATTGGCTTCCGGAAATTAGCATTTTCCTCTCCGTATGAGTGTAGAAAATCGGCTATTTAACATTTTTTACTCTCCATATTTAAAAAGAAAGCTAAGGATTACTTTATTATAATCTCTGAAAATTTCAAAATGTTATGGGCAGTAGGTTTTTGACATCATAAATTAAATATTGGAGAAGTAATGATATTGAAAAAAATCAATAAATTATATTAGGGATTAGGAATCAGATATGCTAGAAAAATTGTTTTCCAATAGTGCAGAGACTGAAATTTGTGTCATAATAAATCGTAAGCATTAATATGTGCTAAAAACATTAAACAATCACACTAATATTAAATAAAAATATACAGTCAAATTCTCGAAAGATTAATTGCTAAATTTCTAAAGAGCTAAAAATATTTTAAAAATTAAAGGGTATGAAAGTTATACGACAGGAAACTGCAGTTTAATCTTGATATGCAGATTTCAACTTAATTTCAGAAAGCATTTGAAGTTAAGTAACAGAGTCAGTACAAGAGTGAGAGAACTGAGGCACTTGCCTCAGGTGAACAACTTTAAGGGGCGCCAAATTAGCTATGAGAATTTAGAAATTCATTTTATAAAGAAATTACGATTGTTGATTGTTGAGTTTCAACTCTCGAACACATCAGGACTTATCAAACGAGTTTGGAGTGATAAAGAATCCACCTGAATTGCTGAGGTTTCCTATGTAATAGATACTGTTTTGTAACATAAAAAAATTATTGTTCGAACTCGCATACTGGAATTCATATAAGATAGTTGCAATGAGCTAAGTTGCCGATCCATTAATATTTTCATACTGTCTTCTTTCAATCTTTACTATAGCTCTTATTGCTATCGCCCAGACAGTTCATGGTTAGGGGAGCCTACTGCTTTACCGAAGGTCCCGGGTTCGAATTCCGCAGAAGACATTGATGTTTGTAAATGTATAGTGTCCGTGCGGCTTGAGAAACACTCTAAATATGCGGTGAACTGAAAGTCCTGTCGTGTGGTTTGGTGGAAATGGAGAGGGGTGGGAGCCTCCGGATCATCCCTAGGGTGCTCTCCCTCAAAATTGGAATGGAAAATGAAGTCCAGTCTCTCTTTGGAGTAGGCTCTGGCAACTATTCTTCCATGTAAATGAACATGACAATAGCTCTTATTGCTCTTCGCCAAAACAAGCTTCCCAAAGTCTGAGTACAAACCATGATGCAGTTGCGTACTCTGAATATTACAACATGCAACAAGTTTAAAGCGTAAAGGTTCATTGTAAAAGCATAGGTAGGCTAAACAAGAATATTCGAAAATTGAAATGTCCGTATTATCAGTCTTTTGCTTCCTTTCTTGTGTGGAACTACCGTTAGAAAAGAAGCGTAATTTGAGGATTTTTTACGTAGCATCTATATTTGATTTGTGTCAGCACTGTGCAGTCTACAGTTATTTCCGGAGCCGTTATATATATTGCTAAATGGATTAAATAAATCAGTATTTTATTTTGCATTCTCACCTATATTTCACAACTGTGTTTGATTATTACGCATTTGATTGCAAAGACTTCAGACTCTCGCGATCCATTAGATGTACAAGATGACCTGACCTGAGATATCTAATTGCTAAAGTCCTGGAACCTAGCTTATACATTGGCTGTCTTTAACCACATAACCTCTGCCTACTCCTCCTGCAGTACTGGTCCTGGATCAACCAGCGACCAATCTCCAAGCTTCCCACACACACTCTTCTGACTGGAGCGCTACATCACGCGATGACTCACAGCACTCTATGGATCTATTTCGCTACCTCTTTCACTCACGACAGACGATCAGATGCGCTGCAATGCTGATTGTCTCTTCATGGTGACAAAATGTCACTTTTTTCTACTTTCCGTCCCTTGGACACAATACCTACCATGTATTCACCATGTATGCGCCATTAAGGCAATACTTTAGCTGAGCTGGTAATGACGCGCTACGGGCGATGAATCAGCCATAAATCAATACTGGTATATGTATTGATATGAATTACTATGTTAGTCTGTTTCCATTTTTGTAAAGACTGAAATGTGAATATATGAAATAAGACGCAGCCCTTTTTTCCCCTAAGTTATGCCATTGTTTAGAAAGAACAATAAAATGAGTTGTTTAGTATTAAAAAAGAGAACGAAAAGTAAAAGAGATGTATAAAATTTCGAATTTTTTCTGTAGGTTCAAGACAAATCATTCTGCTTATCCCAATATAAGTAATATCGACGTAAGAGAAAATAATTCGTATCATTCCATTAATTCTAAAATCACAGATTTAAAAAAATGAATTTAAAAGAAATTTTCAGTAATACAGTTTCTTAAATAAAAAAAAAGTAAAATTAAACAAAACTGAAATTAAACAGAAAAAGCAAACAGACCAGGAGTGGCATTCGTGTTTATAGCTGCGAATAAAAGTCAGTACTAAACAACTTATTTGCGGAATTTAATGCATTGAAGGCCCCTGAGTTATCCGTTGAGATGGGAAAGAATAAGAATTTTACTAATACAAGACGTGCGAATATTACCTACTAACATGTTGGTTAATCGTTTACAATAAAGCAACTGGACTACCTGTTTTAGAAGGGATACTTTCGTGGAGAATATTTCGAAAGAACTGTCTCATATTCAGATTAAACTTGGTGCCGGCCAAATGGTACAGTGGTTAGGGAAGCCGACTGCAATGCCGGAGAGCCCAGATTCGAATCCCGGAGAAGGCAAGGCTGTAACTATCCGTCTCTTCATAGGATGTAACAGATGCCCACCTATTAGGCGCTTCCACAATAAAGTGTTCATTACTTCCGGCCACAGTAGTGGCCAAGCCTAAATCGGCTAAGTGTCCGCCAATGGAATAAAAAACTCCCTTCGAACTAGTTACAGTAAGTTTATTAGTTTCAGAATTAATCTCCCAGAAATGAATGGAATGGAATGGAAAGTAAAATCTTGCATTTAAAATGAAAAGGTAATAAACTTATTATGATATTAATTCATCGTCAATCAATACTACTTGGAGACATTTTCACTTAAAAGACTTTAGATATGAACTTTGCCAACTGAAAACAATAAATCTTCGGCGGTTCTCCTTAGATGCATTTACTAATTAACAATACATGTATTCAATTTTTGCTATTGAAATTTTTAATAAATTTAAGATTTTAATGAAAGAAGTAAAAAGGAACCTCTTATCAATTATAATTAAGTCTTAGGTTCATAAATTTTAAAATCGTACATTGTACAATATGTTCTTTTATATTATTTAAATTAACGAAGACTTTAAGACATCTAAATGGGTTATAAAACATGGTTATTTTAATCGGAAAGGGAAGCGCAGCAATTCCAGTAACTGGATTTTCAAATGTTTAAAATCTGAAGAACTGGAGTTCCGAGAAGAGTTTGGAATCTCGAGAGTTCCGAGATTATTTCTGATTGTGAGGTTTCCTGAAAGGTCGCGTTTTTTGAGAACGCATATGACGGTTGTATGAATTGAAAGCAAGCATGACACGCAATGGAGCTGCAGTTCTTCAAGAAATCCTTAAAACTACTGTTCAAAATGCTAAACGCTCTTTGAAAATTTGATTGGCGTAAATGGAGTGCACACTGAACCAACGTTCTAACTAAATAAAGTTCTATGTTCCTTGTTATTTATATCACACGATCTCATCTGGTGGTCCAAATCTGAGTTTTTTTTATCGCAATTTTCCCCTCATGGCCCATTTAATGCATATGCTAAGTTTTAACGAAATATATCAACATAACAGGATCTTCATAGGGGTATACTCACTTTAATTATAAAACTTCGTATATGCGAAGCAGGTTTTTTTAGAAAAGCTTCTACGAAAACGTTTTATCTTTAAGCAGATAGTCCTAGTATGCTTTGCTTTAAGCAGTTAACCTAACTTAACTCAATCACTTTCCAATCCGTACCTTATCCATTAAAATTGCATACAGCAGCATTTTACTAGAAACCTGTTGAAAGAAAACAGAAATTTAAAAATTTCATAGAATCAGAATTTATGTTGATGTGCATTTCCTGCATTCATTTCTTACTTTGGTTCTTTAAACTATATATAAATAATTACATTAACCTAAATTAGTTACAGGAATGTAAAGCAAACCTGATGTTACCGAGTAAGGAAAATGCTTTAAATAATCTCACAAGTGTGACCAGTTCAACAAGGATGTAACATATTTTGTTCACACATTACGCGTGAATAAAAATGAAGTGAGATAAATGCTGAATTTACGGATTAGGAAATAGTATAGTAATTTCCTTTACTGTCTCCGAAGAAATACTATTTAAGTAATCAGGTATAATATCCATAGTATCAAAACCTATTGAACATCCTGGAGCAATAAATAAACGCTGACAATTGCAAAACACTTCATACCCATTGAAGAAGATTTCATATTTAGAGTTTCCTGGACAAGCTGCAGAAATAGTTGCTTTATTGCTAGGAAACAAAATCACTGAACTAAAAATTATTTGCGCCATTAGGTATAAATGATCCAGTTTGCATTTTTGTTTAGTAATCAAAGTTCAGAATCACTAAATAAGAATTTCAAACTTTTATTTACCGACATATATCTTTCCTGCATAAATTATTTTTGAGATTACCACGGAAATGTTGTATGAAAGAGTTTCAGAAGATTTTTCGAACGATAACAAAATAGCTGTACTTGTAAGTCATGAAAGAATTTACGAAGTCAAAGTATTTTATATATTCCCATTTTTCACTGCATCTAGTATTATTTTTTGTTCATTATCATTTGCTTATTGACACACAGTAAACTAAAATTGTAATAGTTGATAGATACTCTCTATATATACATATATTACTTATGGTACAATAATTAAACATACATTTTTATGCCTAGTAACTACCAATAAAAGTTGCTAAAAAAGTAAAAAAATCCATTATTCTTCGTTTTTTTTTCTTAGTTTTACTTAAAATTTTGCAGTACTTCAATAGTTATGGATGCAAAATTACTTTGAATAAATTTTCATTCAATGATGATTTATTTGTAGTCAAATATTTCATTGTTACAGTGGATCAATATGTCATACATCAAAGAAAATATTTAAAATTTGCACTGGACATTCATGAGACCCCTTTTTGGCTGATTCATAAATCGATTTCTTTCGCAAACACACAAAGTTTAAAAAGTGAACAATTTTAATCGGCATTTAGTTGAACATCTTCACTTACAGATCTATGAATCAAAAGGCTTACAGATCTATGAATAACTCAATTCCTGATGAAGTTTTATTTTTTAAAAAGAAGGAAAGAAAGAAAAAAAAGAACTACATTTTAAGTGCTTTTCCGCCCTTTCACTCTCCCTCCTTTATTTGGAAATGCAATGCTTTTATATAGAAAGGCATATGATTCTTACTCGTATATAGAGTAATCAAGCTCTTTAAGATCTGAAAACAGATGTTTCTGAAATAGATATAAATACTGCCGCTTGGGTGTCAGGAACTGTTAAAATTAAACATTTGATATTGACATAATGCTTTATAATAATGATTATCCCGCACCAACGGAAAATTACGTACTCTTTACCTGTCCTTCTCGGACGCAACGAGTTTCGCTTCTGGAAGGTATTTGCTTCTGATGAAAATCGTCATATGGGTTTTTTGATCTGTAATTGCGCATATTACCTTCCTTAGCAAGAATAACACCTGGTTATGCTTTTGGAAGTTATGTAAACTATTAAGTCATACTTAACTGTTAACCTGATTTTAAATTTTCATCCATGGATGATTTTTTAAAAATTATGTTATCCCAAATTATAGCATGCGTTTGCAACCGCGCCATATTTTACCTCATAAAGATAGAAAGATTTGATAAGAACTATTTCTTCGAAATAAATTTATTTTCGGATTTATCCTGTATTATGTGCATATGTTTAGCGCTTTATTTTTTACACTTCATATCTAAAAGATATCCGGTGTTGTAGATCACGGAAGACTAATAACATTAAAGATATAAAAATATTGATAAGAAGAGAGTCTAGCGTTACCAAATTTCCTTTCTTAGCTTGCGAGGCGAAGAAAGCTCTGCTTTACACGCAATGCTGGAATAATCTTATTTTGGACGGCTTTGAACATTATGTCGTCTCTTTTATTCTATATGCCTGACTGAATGTCGTGCAGAAAAACATTATTTCAGTAGAGCGACCATGCTAAAAATATGCCAGTGTTATAAAAGGTAAAAGAATAGTAGAAAAGAGCTTTCATTCAATGCCCCGACATCGAAGAAAAGGCATACTGTACATTGGCACAGTAGTGAGATGGTAACGAATTGGATAATGCGGAATCTAAAAATATGTCAGGTGAGTGACAATCAATTTTTTAAGCATATAGATTCTTCCTTTTCAAATTTCAGTTTTTATAATAGCGTTATTGTCTCAGTATCTTTTTTTGTTCAATAAAATTTTGTCAGATATTTTCTCTAAACTTACTCTTTCTTCTTTAATATAAGGAATCGAATAAAAATCATTTGCATGACGAAGGAAAGGCATTACTTGGAAGCTGTTATTCTTGATTTATTTTGTTTATTCTCGAAAAAGCATAGTATAGTGTTTCAAATGCAATAAATTCTCACTAAAATAACCGCAAATAGTTTCAGATAGTTTGATCTATTATGGAAATAACCGTCTTAGAGTAGGGCAATTCGACACTGGTGTTACTCGTGTTATAATAGTAAATTTTACAGGTGGCTTTGTTAGAGAAGTGGTCTCCAAAAAAGGCTTATGCTTCTGTAACCAAGCACATATAATTTTAGCAACCTTGCAATCATATTTAGATTAATATAATTTATTACTGATATTTTAAATTCTGGGTGAAATGAAAGTAAGCTTATTTAAATTTCTGAAAATGCGTTATTTAGACCATTTAGTTATATTTCTTCTGCAACACTTTTAATATAATACACATATGTATGTGAGGCCATCTTATATGCAGATACCTTTTTCTTGTAAAACCTCTTCCAAATGCAGAACTATACTATTAGTGAAAACGACATCCAATATTTGGGTCAGTGGATCATCCTGATGTTTAATAATTTTTGAGAAATACATCATAGTCACGAAAGTAAAAGAAGATTTTTTTTTTCATAAAAGGCTCTTCTAAAAATTACGCCTTTCTCATATGTGAAGCTTAACATTTAAAAATGTATTGAAATAATTTATCACATATGTTAGATTTTACATTAGTGAAAACATGTTGCACAATTTTAATCAATTTTACCAATATTTATTTAATCAATATTTATTTGAGTCTTACATAGAAGTGTGTTTAATTATAGACCATGCATCTAACATTAAACAGCTTTGTTGTGCATGTTTAATCATTTTGTAGCTTTAACTCTTCTGCGAATCTGACATTTCTTCTGCAACATTAAAAGGAATCTCTTGTCATTTTCATCACAGGATGAAGATTATTTCAGCTGTTTTAATGAATGTATGTCATATTTATTTCTTTTTCTGTTGACGTCTTTCTGACAGCAGCTGAAAAAATATTTTCTTTTATCTGATAACTTCGTTTTGAAGAAATTTATAAATATTATATAAAATTTTGTGCAGGCACATTTTCTTTGGAACGGGGCGGAGTTAATTGCAATGTCATTATCAACAGGAATTATTTAAATTATTTTTTGAAACTTTTAGAACAGTTTTTAACTGTTTCAAAATTTTTATAATTTCTTGAAAATTTATAAATAAAAACCGCACTGCTTGAGAAGTTTTCGATAACATGTACTATTTCAGATGCTCATTGATCCTGGAGTATAATGGGCAGAGAAAGCTTAGTTATTGAAATTCGAAAAATCAGCTTTTATTTGTCGTCAAAATAAGATTTACTTTAGGTAATGGTAAATAATTTTCCTTACATTTATATAACCAGTATTTAAAGAAAACAAAAACTAACCAGATTAAGCAATACGAATGAATAAAGTGACTGTTGAAAACTGATTTTTAAAAGCTTTTTGGAATTAACTCTATAAGTTATTGGGTATTTTCTCCCTCCTTCAAGCATGCCTTCGTGGTGTAACGGTAGCACACTCGGCACGTATTCCAGAGGTCCAGATTCGATTCCCGCTGAGATCATTGCTTATTTACATGATTCCTGCTTAAAAAAAAGAGCACCTAATGATTCTACAGGGGCGCAGGAACTAAAACATGGTGGACAATAATCCTAATCCTGGTGGTCGTTACCACCAGGATTAGAGGAGCGATAATCCCTATATACCCACTTTTAGAGTCCTTATATACTCCACTTTTAGAGGGCGACTGAGGATTAGGGTTTCTCCCTCCTTTCAGCATATCTTTGTGCTGAAGGGTAGCATACTCGGTGCTATTCGAGAGGTCCAGGTCAGATTCCCGGCTAGGGCACTGCGCATTTTTTGCGTCTACTGCTTCAAAATAACCTAAATTTTCTCCCTCCTTCCAGCATGTCTTCGTGGTTGTAACGGTAGCAAACTCGGAGCGTATTCAAGAAATCCAGGTTCAAGCCCCTGCGAGGGCACTGCATATTTTTCATGTCTACTGCTTCAAAAATAACCTAATGATTCTACAATTGACGCCCGAATTAAAATTGGTAGACCGGTATTCATCAGCACCAGGATTTGTGAATGAGTCCTCTAAACCCCGTTCTCTCTTTAAAAGTAGGAGTACATAAGGTATTTTCTCCCTCCTTACAGCATGCTTTCATGGTGTAATGGTAGCACACTTGGCGCGTATTCAAGAGGTCCAGGCTTGAGTCCGACTAGGGCATTGCTAACTTTGACTTCTGCAGCATAAAAAACTAGTGACTCTATAACTCCTTAAAATAAGGAATGAAATACACAACGATAGTGATAATGAAAATATGGCATTTAATCAATTGATTACACATAAAAGTGGTTCTCATCCTTGTATTAGTAGTAAAACGTTTTAATATAGATGACATTACACACCTTTCTTTTGATGTTGCAAACCAATTTTTTATTCTGCATGATGAGAAATGAATTAATTACGTAGAATTTTACGAGAGTTCATGAACATCCTTCGACCACAAGGTTAGGATAAATTATTCAATTATAGGAAAGCACGCAAGGGTTATTCGCCTGAGGAAAGGGACGCCTTCATGGAGGAATTTCTGAGGAAAACTGATTCTTTACCAAGTTACGCATGGGAAAACCGCGAAAACCAGCCACCCGCCGTTCGCCTGAGATCGAAGCTTGGTGAAACTCTCAGTATTTAGCAGCTGCAGGGCCACAGATAGATCTCGACTGCAAGCATATCGTTTGCTTATTCTTACATAGAAATAGCATTCCTTCCTTTAGGTAAATAACTGGTACATGTTTTCCATAATAGATTAAACAATAAATTAGGGTTAGTAAATGTTTTGGAGAATTGGTATTTTTTCTGGTTATGAACAGATAAGCTGCATGAGTTTTTCATACATTTTCCTATAAGTAACTTCGATATGATTCCGAATCTAGGAGAGAAGCACACTTTCCTCTAGAGAAGATCCCAAAATTAATCAACCTAGGTTTTCCTATTTTATAATGATATCGAAATTCGGAATTTTTTTAGAGAAGTTCTGTATCTTTCTCATTTTGTAAAGATTATTAGCATTTTTAGAGGAGGAAACGTGAAAAATAAACTTACCCTTGCGGAAAGTTGAACGATCAGTATTCCACTTGCTAGTAGGGCATGATAACTACTTGCACCACGAGAGTCCATCCTGGAGAATGTGATGGTTCTTTACATTCTCTCTTAATTCAAAGATGACTCTGAAGAGACATAAGACGCAGTCGACGAGATTTAGATCGTGACGATTTATCGTTAACTACAATTTATCTCTGGGGCCACTTACGGCACTACTAAGACAATTATTTTTATGAGTAGCAAACATGAAAATTTAACAGTATCATAACTAGAATTCAAACTGAAGATTATCCACTTGGTTGGTGGACATGTTAACTACTCATATTAAGAAAGCATGCAGGAAAAAATTTGATAATTCTTTATTTCTGATAAATGTTTCATAATTTTGTCGAAATATCAAAGTATCATCAGAACATCAGAATTATTGTTATTTTTTTACTTAGGCCATAAAGATGATTAATAAAACAATTCAGTCGAATACGGTCATAAATTGGTCATCGAAGACCCATTAACTTCCAAAAATTCTCTTCTCCAAATATCAAAACTGTTTTTTTCGCTAATGAAAGCTTTAGTATATCTGTAGCCAAAATATTGTTATACTATTTTAATATTCATTAAAAAAATTTATTGTAACGAATGAAGAAACTGAAAGAAATGTTGCTGAAAATATTTTGTGAAAAATTGCAGAATATTTTCCATTATAAATATGTCAAAAAGTTTTTTGATTTCTGATTCATCAGTAATAATAACACTGATACGATGTCTGATTTAAAATTACAACACAATGATACCTTTATAATACATCAGATGTTTTTATTTTAAATTAATGTAGAATATTAATGATGTTTGCAAGATAACTGATACAATATAAATTAGGATACTATCTATATATTATTATTTCAAAGAAAATGGAAAATAAATACAAGTGTTAGACAAATTATATTTAAAGTTTGATAGGCAGTATAAATAAACCTTTCTAGTACTATTGATTTCACTCGATAATAAATTAATTCACATGATTAAGGTTTAATATTCCATACTTTTTTATCTGAATGCATGAATGAAGGTTAATCAACATTCATAGATTATTAATCACATTTTCTAAGTTTTTACATTGTAGAGTCATTAGTTTATTTCGAAGCAGAGGACAAGAAAAATGATTAAAGCCCTCGCCGACACCCGAACCTCGGACATCTCGAATACGCGTCAAATGTACTTCCCATTACACCACGAAGGCATGCTAAGAAAGAAATACCTTATATACTCCGCCTTTTAAAGGGCGACTGGGGATTAGGGGACACAATCGCCAAATCCTAGTTGTGGAGAATCACCATCTACCACCTTTTTTAGTTCGGTCGCCAATGTAGACTCATTAGGCTATTTCGAAGTAAGAGACATTAAAAATGAGCAATGTCCTGGCCGGGACTCGAACCTCTCAAATACGCCTGGAGTGTGCAGGCCATTACACCACGAAGGCATGCTAAGAAAGCGGGAGAAATATCTTATAACACTATTGCAGGTTATTATAATAATTTAGGAAAAAGGTCATTTCTTAAATTGCAAATATAATTTTATAAAACTTATACATTTTTTCTTTGATAAAAATTATCTGTAATTCCACTGAAATATGGCCTTTAGTTATAATACTATGTTTGCTTTTTTTATTTTAAGGAAATTTGACCATCTTTAAATTATACTTTCATTGCACTTAGTACCATATCTTTCACTGCACTCAATTCATTTTTCATTATTTATTCGAATTAAATTAGGTATTATCATCACTGATTCTTGAATCGATAAAAAATGGATTACCGCTTTGGATCGAATGAAGCTAACCGATTGGAATAGAAGGGGGAATCTGCTTTTGAGTAAACCTAAGCTTTGATTACTTTGAATATATTTGCCGTCTCCAGCAGCTTCCATATCACCAAACACTTATTATATTTCCCTAATTCAGCAGTTTCCTTTGTGTTATAAATCTGTTCTTTGATATAAGTGGAATAAGAAGAATATAATCTGATAAATTATAACTAATACCTTACAGGAAAAAAATACACCCGATTTGAAAATTCAAGTTACAGTCTTAACATTAAAAAAGGAAAGAAAAGAATCTGAACGTGTTCTGATTTTATCGATCGTCCAAAAGGATTTAGTAAGGTTTTTTACTCTCCTTCTGAGCCCACAGCCTATTAGTCTGTTGTTGCACTCACGCCTGCAAACCCATTTCTTTTTGTCTTCTTAACTTTCTTATGAATCATGTTTTTATCCGTATTACGCCATAAAAATTTTCAACAGCAAAATTTTGAAAATTTTAAAACAGCATTCTATTTTTTCAGTTTTTTCGCAGTTCATCATATCAGTGTTCAGTTTGCTTTACTAAGATTATTTGCAAAACGTTTCCTCTCTTTTTATTATTAACGTTTCTTGTGCTAACTTATACCATATTCTTCACACTTAAGCCAAATAAAATTAAATTCAACAGCAAAATCACAAAATATTTGAAAACAGCATATCTTTAGAATTTCAGATAGACAGTGTCGTGAGCTGGAGATAAAAACGTTTTATTCCCTACAGTTCTGCGATTGCTTGTTTTCAAATCGTTCAGTTTGTTAACCAAAAATTCATCAAAAGTTTACAAAATATGAAATATTATTTCCAAACTTCGAAATTTGGGCTTCTAGGAGCACGTGTTCGGGTGAAGGACTAAGATATTTAAAATTTGATGACTCTAAGTACTGTCGTTTTTTCAAAATTCGAGGAACATACATGTGTGCGCAGATTTTCCGTTCTTTAATTTCTGTAAAAATAATACAGGGCGATAATATTTGGTGGCAACAGTTTGAAAAACAATCTTTAAAAAAATTTCAAAGCTTTCAAGTTTTATGTTACGCCCAAAGGAGCGTTTTTTTTAACATTTTGTGCGGTACTTTTATTTATTAAATATCATGTTCTTCACACTTAAGTCGCATAAAATTTAACTCAACTGCAACATCACAAAATATTTTAAAACAGCATATCTTTTTTCCGATAGATAGACTCGCGCGCTCGAAATAATTTTTTTTCCATACTTTGTTGCCATTGCTCACTCTAAAATCGTTAAGTTTGTGAATCAAAAATTCGTTGAAGTGCTGTAAAATAAGAAATCAGTAATAAAACTAATTCCAAATTTGGCCTTCCGGAGGCCCATATTCGGATGGAGACGTACACAAAATTTGATGGCTATAGGTACCGTTTTTTTTCTCGCGAATGCGAGAAATATATATTTATGCAAATCCTTCATTCTTTAATTTCTTTAACTATAATACAGCGTGATAATATCCGGTGGCAACGTTTGGAAAAGTGATTCGGATTTTTAGAGTGACTCAACGCAAAATGTCGTTCCGAAACTGACAGCCTTTCTGGGCTAAAGCTTCTTTGGACTAAAAAATTACTTTTTCGCACTAACGCAACTTCTCCCGTTATAAACATTTCTAACACCTTTTTTTTTCATATATTTCAAAATAGTTTCAAGTATTAATAAAAATTATAGTTGCATATTTGGTAAATTAAGTGTATTTTGATTAATATAAATTAGACACATCATTAAAATATCTAATAAAGATTTAAATTACAAAATTTTGTTTATTGCTTTGGTAGTTGTTCAGTTTTTTAATTGATTAAATTTGAAAGATAAATTAGAGAGCTTATGCTTTACTGAATAAAAATAGTTTGAGAATTAAATTTGCTGAAACAACCTTGTATTTGGCGCACATTTACTGAAAGCACTCAATCGATTTAGAGGGCAGCTACAGGTCCCTCCTCATCAGGAGAA
>KK118620.1:25489-72537 GCA_000611955.2 Stegodyphus mimosarum
ATATATATATATATACCATATGTATATATACACCATATATATATACCATATGTATATATACACCATATATATATACCATATGTATATATACACCATATATATATATATACCCACCCTCTTCCCTGGCTTAAAAGTCCTTACCGGGCCTTTGTTTTGGCAATCGTTGGTCGAACTCTTATACTTCCAATTACAGAAGTGTTTTAAATAACGAAAATATTCATGTTTTGACAATGACAAAATTTTACAATGTTTCATTTTCAACAAATAAATAACGAAAACTCATTTTTAATGTGACCTCCCGGCTCTTATATTTGGGAAACAAAAAATAAAATTAGATGTTGACGAACAAGAAGAAAAATAAAATGAAAGGTTTGACTCCTATACGACAAAAATTAGTATGGATATTTAATTTCAAAATTTGCAATTTTTTATGTCATTTTAATCTTGCCTTGAGATAGCGGTTAATTAAGTTAGAATAATTAGAAGAAGTAAGCTTAAATGAACTGCAGCAAAAAATGTGCATAATTTAATAGGCTGCACGAGGAAGTGATGTTGAGTGCGCATCAGATTTTTTATTTAATTTTGTCCTCCGAATGTCGGTAGGGAAATGTCAAATGAGTAATTTAATTTCCAAAGAATGCAGTTACAGTAAGAATATAACAAATGAAAAGTAGTCGTGGATAAACTATTGGTAACTGACACAGTATTATTTCTTAAAAGAAATCTATATTCCATACATACATACAGATTATTCATTATTTATGTTTTTTTAAATAATATACGGAAATAACAATTAGTGGCAACAATTTGAAAAGCGATTCGTACACGAAAGTAATAGGGACGAAAAGTGAATTTCGGAACTAATAGCATTCCTGGTTCTAAAAATTCCCCTAAGGTCGTTTCTAAGCTCAGAAAGGATAAAAATTGAAAAACAGAAACTTAGTGTGCTTTGGGAAAGCTAATTCTAAATAAGTGAAATATAAATTGAAGGGTATATAATACTATTTGAGAGATAAGCGTTAAAAGATCTAGGTATCATTCTAAAGAAAATAAATAATTTGTTACATTTTCAGAAATTACCTCCTCCACGGGGGAATTCAATCTTATTTTATTAGACCCTGTTGTTTCTGAAAGAATAAAATTCCCCACAATGGGTCTGAAAACTACTGAAATTTCGAGTTGCCCGAATACGGCAAGAAAATGCTCGAATTTTCGGAGGCCTCACCCCGCGGGTAACTCCAACCATAATTGTCTGCGTGGCTTTGATTTAGTAGTTGCGAAAACTTTTATCATTCTCGCTATCTCCGTCTCAGAACTGAGGATGTCTCAATTAGAAAGTGGAAATGAAGGATAGCGTTTTGTTAAAAGGATTGAAGAGAGAGAGATAGGATCTTTTAAAAGCCCGACCAGATAAAGAAGGACCCGTTACTCGGCGGTGGGGTGGTCATCACGTGACACGAGTCATAAGTCAGCAAAGGATGACTCGACGATGGTAATGAGCGCGTTTCATTAGCGTGGTGAATACTGATGAAGCTGCGAATGACAAACGACAGTTAGACTACAACCATCTAAATTTTATTTCTACTTTTCTGTCATATTTTACAAGATATTCAGGATTTGGAAGTGAAGAGACAATTTCAGGAGGCTAAGTAAATGTATTTGTTGCTAAAAGCTCAAAACATTCAGTTTGCTCTACTAAACTTGAAAGAGAATGTTATGTTTAAAGCCCTGCAGTGAAAATAAACAGTAATAAAAATATTAAATTATAAATAAATTTACAGAGTCGTGGTAGCGTAAAAATAAATAAAATAAATCAGACTCTTGTACCAAACTTGCGGCCCGCGAATGCATTTCAGTTATGTATTTGTTGCAAATACAGATGTTGTTGTAAAGATTTCAAAATGTTGTTTATTTGAAGTCCGAGTTTATATTATTTTTATTACTATTAAAAATAAACATAAATAATGCCCCAGAAATTCTATAAATGAAGCCAGTTAATTAAAGATGTAATATAAATCTCATTCAAATATTTGAAGATATAGATTTGGTTAACTTTTATCCATATTGTAAAATTAAGTACGCTTAGTTAAGAATTTTTGCTCTAATTATAATTGCTTTATCTGAGAACACATTTATACATATGTACAGCTTTTTTTCACAGCTGAAAATTAATAAGAAAAATAAAAGATTGACTGATGAACATTTAAAATCCGTGATGGAGATAATTTCTAATGAGTTTTCTCCGAAGCTACAAATTTTATCATAATCAAAACGTTATTAAATATCAAGCTGTAGTGAAAAATAAAGACGTTTACAGTTATTTAGATACAAATTTATATGTTTTAATTTATGTGAAGAAAAAATTTCGTAAATAAGATAAAGAGAATAATTTGTCATAATTTATTTTTAAGTTTGTTCCAACTTGGAAAATTTTCACAATTATTTATGTTCAATGATTAGTAACTTATATTTGATCCTATATTAGAATTATTTAAACCATGAAGCGATTTCTTAAGAAAAAAGTATAAATAAGTGGAGTTTAAATGCATGTTTATAGTTTTTCTGTGAAGGTCCTAACTATTATGAATCTCGAATAAAGTCGCATCCTAAGGTAGTACAAGTAATCTTTGGACATTACTGAAATCATTGAAAGTAAAATAAAAGGGAAAATAAATAATAAGTATTGATCTCCTTAGTTCAACGCTTCAAACAGAACTTAGCAAGGGAAAAGTGTTTTGAAGCCTTGTACGGAGTTGATCAATGAGTTTCGAATGCAGGTTTCGTTCCTCTGAGACATCTGAGATTCATGACAGTAAAATTCGAAAGATATTTTCAACTTAGAGACCATCGTTTAGAGACTCTCAAATGCTCAGATCTTTTCCCGACCATATTCGCAAATCTCAAAAATTATTATAAAAATTAAACACACATACTAAAAAAATAAGATGCAAAATTTTTTACATACAGAAATTTAAAGGAAAATGAAGATATATTATTTGAAATAAAATGAATTATTTGAAATAAATGTCAGTCTGAAATATTCATATTTAGCTGTCAATATGTTTGACATATAAAGTTGTAACCAATAAGGATGTCTTTGCATGTACCAAACTTTAGATTTCAGATTGAAAATAAGTATAAATTTGAAAACGTTTTCTTAATGCTATTATTATTATCATTTATGTATGTTTGAATAAATACTTTACAGCAAAATTTTAAATTTATTTATTTATTTATTTATTTATTGAGAAAAAATTTCAGTTTGCTTTAAAAAAAACTGTCCTGTCAACTGTTTTTAAGCCGTGAGTTTGGCCCGTGTGCAATTTGAGTTTGTGGCCACTGCCTTGTTAGATTGACACAGTTAGACTATTAGACTGCGACTATCTAATAGTCATATAATGACATAGTCTAATAGGGTGAAAAAATGTAGTAAAGAATAACATAGATGACGTAGTCTAATAGGGACATTGAAAAAATAAATCAGACCCTATTAGACTGACAAGCAAGTTATCACTCTGTCTGAAATATTATAACAAAGCTTTAGAAGATTGTAAATAACCTTTTTATTAAATCTACAAATGAACCACTATGTCCAAATAAAACTTTGCCTCTTGCGGAAAGTAAACAAGTCAACAGTTAAAAGTGCATGGCACACAAGAGTCTTCCTACAGGATCGAGCAGATATTGCTCCCAGTACACTAACCAACTAGAATCTGACAGTCCCATGAAGTTGCAAAAGGTTCGGTGGAGATGGGTGCTGGAAATCCACAGGGGCGTGGCTACTCCATAGGGATCGACGGAATAAAATTTTTTAACAAAAAAATTGGAACTAACTGTATGCTCTTTCTTCTAAGGAACACTGGAGTTGTACACTAGAGTTGTTACATTTAAACATAAGAGGATATTAACACGAAACTGAGCAAAGTTACGTAACACAAACTGTTGAGTATACCCATTAAATTTTAGTTAATGGAAGTTTGTTAAATGTAGCAAATTTGAGAAAAATCGCAGAATAACGTAATATTGATAGCGTGTATGTATGTATGCAATACACGATACATGATTTCTGATAACATCTTAAAAACGTCTGATTCGTATTTGAGGATAATGTCGAAAATTAAAACGCTCTGAAACACAAGGCCATACATATACGGATCAAATATTTTTTACATTTTTAAGAAAGTATATAAGTGCATCTTGAAGTATGTCCAAGAAATTCAAGCAAAATATTAAAATTACATAAACCTAGGTAGTAAGTACCGGGGAAATTTTAGCATTAAAATCAAGAAAATGCTTCTTCCTCATGGCAGTTTTGGGAAATTTGGGTTTTCTTAGCAAAACCCCGGGCCAG
This sequence comes from Stegodyphus mimosarum, assembly GCA_000611955.2. Lineage (NCBI taxonomy): Eukaryota > Metazoa > Arthropoda > Arachnida > Araneae > Eresidae > Stegodyphus > Stegodyphus mimosarum. The sequence continues at coordinate 29,841 of KK118620.1, forward strand.
TTAGAGGTTTAAAGAAAACGTAATTGACCATCACCAGTCCTTCAACGGAAAAGAAAACATTTGATAATTAATAGACCAATGATTAGACTTTGCATGGGATTACTGATAATAATTAGATATTTTTCGTTGAAAATATTTACACAAGTTTGCAATTTCTGAATTTCATATTTTCTTTGAGACATACAGTTCTTTACAGCGGCTTTAGATTTTGCCTTAGTTAAAGTGTATGTTTCCTAGAAAAGCACTGAAAACATTCATTCATACCCGAGTGGTTACAACTGAACTACAGATGATAATACATAAATATATAAAAAATACTTCAAAATATTGATAAGCAAGGTATAGATGGTATATGCATTCTTTTTGTTTCTCCATTTTTTGAGTATTTTCTTTTTTTAAAGTTTTTTGTTCATTTTGGGGGCTTTTCAGAGCAATATTTGGACATTTCAGGGCATTTTGAAGCACATTCTAGTACATAAATTAAAAAATAAAGTTACCCTTGAAATAACAGTTTCAACTCGGACTCATTTTGTCAAGGCAGGCATGTGCTTTTACAGAAACTGACTGTGTCCGTTAGTAATACCTATCACGACAGGTTTTCTCTGCAAGATATAAGTGTCGTTGCTATGAATTTTTCCATGCCAGCATTTCTTAGTTGTTTAAGACATTTTGAAGACGTTTGATTCCATAGGACTGCATACACAGGGGAAAAAGCTATCCCACAGACACGTCCTGATATTACACCCTCACAGTTGCATGCAATACGTTTTTCTACATCGATAAAAATCCTCTTTATTTTTTATTTATTTTGTTTGACTCAGCTGGTATAGTCAGTCGGCGGTAAGTTAACGAACATCCTTGGATATTTTCGTTTTTAAAAAGGAACTATGCCTATGATTAAGAATGCCATGAGTGCAAAAGACATTTGATCACGGTACTTTTCGGCAGAAAAAATAAAATTTAGGTGACATATTTGTAACTGTTTGGATTTTAAACCATTTGTCGATGTTTGCCAAGTGTGCCTTTTTTATTTTGTTAATTTTTATTTTTAAAGGCATTGTTTTAAATTTTAAGTGAATTTTCCGGCGAATTTTAAGGGCATTTTCAGTGACTTTTTAGGTCATCAAAGTCCAGGCACTGCTCATAAGCCTTCATGGGATTATATCCATCATCATTAAGACATTTTTTGGAATCTTCAAGACCAGCCGTTGTTAAATTTCTTGGTCTTGGGATTCTTTCTTATAACAATCATTGGGAATTCAGAACAGTAATATTTAGATATAATAATATTCAATAAAAAATCAAATATATTCAATAATTTTTTATGAGGTTAGGTAATTTTTATATTATCAAGAGCATTATTAAGTGACAGAGCCATTACTTGTACCGCTAGTGAATGATTATAAGACGTACAATAATTACGTGCAGTTTCACGTGAGAGACGCTAACACTAAATCAGCAGTTGAGACCAGAGTGTGGTAAAAATATTTGAGCGATTTTGAATGTATCCAAACTGGTGCTTCTTTTAATTAGACAATAATCACAAATACTTTCACTAAAATTTTGAACATTGCGTTGATAAAATATGTAAGTTCATAATGATCTGGTTAGTTTAAGTAATTTGACTTTAACAAAGCCATAGGGGCTCGGCTCTCTTCCTAAGAGAAGAAATGATTTCGTGGAGAATATTTTGATTGAAACTGGCTCGCGTCGCGTTACACATGGGAAAAAACACAAAAACCAACCTTGCAGACAACCCATTTGTCTGGGATCGAACCCAAACTGGGTAGAACTACCAGTATTCAGCGGTCTTAACCAGCCTACTAGTGGTAGGATTCACATCGATCTAAGTTTTACGAGTAATCCTTAATTCGAAGCTTACATTAGACATATAGCGATGGAAATCATCTTGCATCCCCAAGCACGTTCGGCTGGTAATCTATACGTCCGAACTTCGAATCCCAGCGGTTATGTTGCTGATTTTAGTACAAACTGCTTTAGGACTATATTCCATGATACAACTTGGTAAGTCCTATACTCAGGGTCTCAAAAGATAACTCAGAAGAAAATATGAATCATCCAGTTTAAGCAGAAAAAGCAGAGGATCCGGCGAGAAACGAATACTTGAGAATTCGAGATTCGTTCGTCATTGTAATTCTCCATATATTTTTATTTCGTATTTAATCAAGAATTTGCAAAGTTTATTTCTAGACTTTGCTTTCACGGCCAAGAAAAATTTTTTTACGTCCGAATTAGGGCAAACTTTTTACGTTTTATTTTTATTTTGATTTACATTATTGCACAGCGAAAGAATAATTATAAGCAAATGCTGAGATCATAGCTAGAAGCTTGCGTAAATAATGATACAAACTAGGAAGTACAGTAGGCTCTTCTTTAATGTGAATGTGATCACGCTTGTTCACGGCCTTTTTTATAACATTAACCGAATGTTAACATTAAACGATGAGAAAAAATATCCTTCAAATCAACAGTAGAATTTAGCTTATTTAATATAAATGCTTCAAGAAACATTCGCAGAACATTTATTAGGAAAATCCAAAAATTTGTTTATGAACTTGTACAGACAAGCTTGTAGAGACAAGCTTTATAAACTTGTAGACTTTATAAACTTACTTCGAAACAAGAGACATGAAAAATGAGCAGTGCCCTCGCCAGAACTCGAACCTTGGACCTCTCAAATACGCGTCGAGTGTGCTGGCCATTACACCACAAAGGTATGCTAAGAAAGCGGTAGAAATACCTTACAAACTAATGTTTTTAACGCAACAGTTCATTTACGAACTGTTCATAACATTTCTGGAAATTATTTGATTGATGCTAGATCCCTAATCTTAATACTATGAGGGCATCCCTCAGTCATTGGAAGAGAACATGCAAATGTAAAAATTAACGTCAAGCAAAAAAAGCAACCTAAAGGATCAAGAGGAAAGGGAGTTGGGTAGTTTTTTTTTTTTTTTTTTTTTTTTGCCTGTGTCTGATTATTCTCAAAACTCATAAAGATATTCAACATCTAACTATAATCGAAAACAAGCAGTTTGGTGACTTTTTTGACATTTAGCAATTTTTATAATCTTTTTCGATTATATATGGTGACATTCCATTTTTTTCTAGGAAATTAAGAGTGGATTTGGTTGCTTGCTTTGTCATGAACCAGTTCTGTTAATTGATAGCACTGTGGCTAAGGAGAAGGTATTCCATATTTGAAAATGGGGTATAAAATATATTCTTGATAATATGTGAAATTTATCTTAACATTTTCCTCCACTCTCTCTCCTTTTTTTTTAATCTCTTGTTATATGAAACACCAACAATAATCATAAATTCCTTTGAAAAACTTTCTTTAGATTCTTTGAACTATGTTTTAAGATTTTTTATCATCTTTGATGACAATAAATGAATCTCTTTTTATTTCAGTCATTTAAATGTACCTAAGATTCATCTATTTTAACAACATTTTTCCATTTTTATCTGGATAAATCCATTTTTATCTTTTTCCATTTTTATCTGGATAATCTCATAAAGAATTCTGCACCGCGTTCTACGTTCGGCTATATGTCTTAGAGAAAGACAATGCACGTTATGTTTTTTCGTCTTTTTAAGGTTCTTATCAGTATTAATCCCTTTGACAGTTGGCACTGAACATTTTAATGATTTTGCAACTGTCCCTGGACTTAATGGAGTTTCTTTTAGCATTAAAGGTCTTATCTTTGCAACATTCAAAACTTTCTGTTTTTTCTTTGGATATGTATTTGGAACAATTCTTCCGCTTAAAGGCAAACTGTGACGCTTGTTTTCCTATCCTGCTGACAATATTACTTATCGTAGCTTTAGATATCGTAAAACTATGGTTTTTACGGTCTTTTTTACTAACTACAGTGGCTTTCAAAAGTATTCGTAAACTTACGAGTTTCAGTGAAATATCGCTTTATTCATTAATAAAAACTAATATTTTAAAATACAGTTTTTAATAATATCTATAAATTTTTCTTAGCAAAACTACATTAATTGTTTTATGAACATATTAAAACTTTTTTGGAAGGTCAATCATAAAAAAGTAACAGAACAGTTACCTCACAAAAGCCTTCGCAAGCTTTAAAGAAATCCGCACATTTTAGTAAATACTGTAGCAGTTCAGTCAGTATTTTGTAGCAAGTCCTGCAGCATTTATAACAGCTTTCAAACGTCTGAGCATAGAGTTCACCATATTTTTGTAATATCTGCATTAATGTTTCTTCATTCTTCCATCGTTACCGTTTTTAGTTCGATTTTGTTTTAATGTTGCATCTTCATATTCTAACCTCTAATTCTCTCCAAATGTGTTTTGTTTGCTTTAAATCCGGTGACTGAAGTGGTGTTTTCGGAAGTGTTTTGTGAACAATTATAGACACTCAAAAGGTGAATGGGGAAGGCTGTGTTATAAGGATCGTTATCCTTGTAAAAAATAAAGTTGTTTCCAGTATCCAAATTTTGTTCGAAAAATTTTAAATTATCATTTTAGAATATTTAAATAAAGAATATGGTTCATTGGGTCATCAATAAATAATAAATTACTTAATCCTGATGCTGACGTGCACCCTCAAAGAAAAGCATCTCCACCACTGTACTTTACTGTTCCAACTAAGGTCTTGCGATTAAGCTCCTCATTCTTTTTTCCCATACAATTATACGCCCATCAGAGCGAAAAATATTAAAATTCTTTAAATAAATTAAAATTCATCTGCGATTAAGCCGTAATTACAATACGCTATGGGCTTATTTACCATTGATTTTGAGAATAAATGCCTAATATATTTAGTTTTTGCATTTTTGCAGTTCCATGTAGTTCAGCTGATCTGAGTACTCGTCGAATAGTGTTAAGTGAAATTAAAGCCGAATAATAGTGTTAAGTGAAATTGAAATAATTTTACAATTTATAATACTATAATTTTTTATAAATTTATAATAGTTAAACATGGATTTTTCACAGATTTTTCTAACTATAAATCTCTGATCACTTTGAGTCACGCGTCCTCTTTACTGGACAAACTCTTCTTTCTTTATTTTGGATCCGATTTTCCTCTTCAAAGCATTTTATCACATACTGCCCCGTAGAATGGTATAAATTTACTAATTTAACGATATCCGGAATCGAATTTCCATCCGTATGATAAAAAATTATCAGTTTTCGAATGAATTTCGAATGAAATTCCTTACGAATCTTTTTCTTCTTCTTTTTCCTATTCTTTTCCCTTTTTCCTTCGAATGAAAACATTTTTAAACGTTAAATAAAATCTAACGAAATAAGCAAGCAAAAAATAAAGACCAACAGTTTTTTGAACGTCACCAAAAGGCAAAAATTAAGAGTGGTAGATGATAATTTTATTTATGAAATTTTACAAAAGTGTTTCGATGTACGATCACTTTTGTGGCGTGTTTTATCCAAGCTTCCTTACATTTTCAATTTTAAAAAAGAAAATAAATCAGCATTAAAAATTAAAAAGTATGGTTTTATTCAGACATTGCTCACATGGAGATGATAAGAAAAAAATATTGGGTTTTATATTCGAATTAAATTCCGAATTACAGCAGTTTTTCCTTAAATTCTTAAAGTGTACGACTGTGTTTGGGAGACACTGTAGATACGAATAATTTCTTCGGAAAGAGCACAGACGTAGCCTTCTACTCATTGCTTCTTTTAAACCCCCATTTTGCACGAAAGCAAAACTGTCAAGTAGCAGACGATAATTTATAGTTTCAAAAACAGAATCGCAATTAAAGAAAATGAAATTTTCCACGCAGACTAATGTTTATTTTATAGCAAAGCAAAATCGTCTAAAAAATATGCGAACGATCTCTGGATATGCCATCCTCTAATTGTGACTGCTAAAAGACGGTTAATTGAAAAAATATGTGTTTCACTTTTTACATTTTACAAATGGAAATATGTAAGAGAAAGTGATCCTCAATTTTTAGCTTCCTTTAAAAAGTATTCCGTTTTCAAGCATTAATAATGTGCATTGTTTGGTTATATTGAATCATTTTGCCACCCCGAGTCAAACTTTGTTAAGGTAAAGGTGCATCTGTCTAAGAATAAGGTTCGAAAAGTTTAATTTTATTACATAATGAAAAGTATAAAAGTGCAAACCTATTGGATGCTGTCGAATCCGAAATCCTTGGACCCTGAGTCAAACCCCAAGGAAGGCATGGATGGTTGTTAGATGCATAGTCTGCATCATACGACATCTTTAATATTTACCTGCGTCATAATTTAGTTTTAAGTTGTAGTATTACAGTTTTCACTAAGTTTGGCGTGTTTTTTTTGTGCCTGTGCATACTTTGTCTTCCTATGCGGTAGTTCAATCTACTTATACCTGTATGAACCATCGCTGGCATTATTTTGCAAATATTACATGTTATCATCTGCACCATGTAATACAACAGTATTAAATTGCACTCTTTATACGTGTTTAATGTGTGTGATTTATGTGTTTAAATGTGTTTATGTATATTATATAAGTGCTTGAATAATTCATTTAAATATTTTCATGCGCCTAATGTAATATATATATTTATATGTGATTTGTGTATTTATAAATATTTGTGCATACATATGTATAATTTTTATTCAAATGTTATGTTAGTATCATCGGGTTGTACTCCCGTTTACCTAATGTAATTGAATAAACATCCCTTGTTTAGCAATATAATCAACATATATTTAAAATGAGCTCCCGATGAGGCCTCGTCAGGACATGTCAGCTCTACAGATAGCAGTGGAAGTGGGATAATGCCTGTTTACCATTGTTAGCCACTAGGTGTCCTCATTATCTGTCAATCATCTATAGGTGTATAGTGTCTTTGTGATATAGGGGCACTTAAAGTACGTGGTATTTCTCCCGCCTTATTAGCATGCCTTCTTGGTGTTGTGGTCAGTCCGCTCGGCGCGTATTCGAGAGATCCGTGGTTCGAGTCCCGGTGAAGGCATTGCTCATTTCTTCAACTTCCTGACATCGAAAATAACCTAATGCCTGCAGTGGCTCCCGAACTAAGAAAAAAGGTGAGGGATGATGATCCTCCACCACCAGGACTTGTCAATTGGGTCCCCTAATCCCCAGTAGCCCTTTAAAAGAGGGAGTATATAAGGTATTTCTCCCACCTTCATAGCGTGTCTTCGTGGTGTAGTGGTCAGCACGCTCGGCGCGTATTCGAGAGGTCTGTGGTTCGAGTCCCAGAGAGGGAATTGCTCATTTTTCATCTTTCCTGCTTTAAAAAAATACCTAATGTCACTACAAAAGTACTACCGATCCAAATTTCTTCTTGGATTTGTGGAACGGAAAGAGGGATGAGAGATCTTCGGTTCCTTCGAAAGGGTATTTTCCTTCAAAATTAGGACAGAACTGGTCAAATTCGTTCTGTGATCTGTAAGATGCCCAGACACTAAGACAATGACGGACTCAACCTTTGCCTCTTGACCACGATAAAATTCGTGGACTTGCTTTGATGTTACTGTCAGACAAATGAGATAAGTTATAAGGTATTTTCTCACTTCTTACAGCAAACTTTCGTAGCGTAGCTGAACAGCCCGTCCGGTTAGCAAGCGGGAGGTTTGGTTTTCGAATTCCGGCGAGGGCATTGCACATTTTTCTCGTCTCTTACATGAATAAACCTAATGGCTCTACAAAGTTACAACTTACGCAACTAAGTATAAAGTCGTATGTTAGTGCATAATTTAAGTTTCCGTGAGTTAACACTTAAGCTACTTGATCTTTTCTTGAAACCTTTAAATCCAACCATTAATATTCCTGCAACCGTGTCTTGTTCTGTGAGAAAACAGAAACGAAATAAATAGTGGGCAATATTCCGAATCATGTACACCCAGTTTCAGAGTTAGCTAATTGGAGAACACTATCTAGAAAACCAGTCGGCAACACGCTGAGAGCAAATGTTCGGACAGAAAGCCAATTTGTCTATCGCACGTAGAGCTGCTGGAGCCCCCCTCAAACATGAGGGGCAGCGACCCTCCGTGCGGCACCCTGGACCGCGCGCCCCGTTTTTCTCACTTCTTTTCGAACTGCGAGCAACTGTATGCTCAATTCATCATGGTCTTCTGTCAAGGGAGTTGACCTCTTGAGTCAGAAGTAGAGGGTAAATTTTCTTACCAGATGTACGTTTTTACACTGCGTGATTTATAGAGGGGTTTTTTGAAAGGTAGATTTCATAATTCTTATTTACATATATTCCCGTGAAACGCGTAATGGAATCCGAAAGATTGCTGATTTAGTCTTTTCCTCACAGTAATTTAATATAACAAGTCTGAATTTCTTGAAGAAGGCACCAGGCAATGTTATCCAACGAATCTTCAATATTTTGAGGCTAGGAACATACAGAGTCCAAGCTTTCTGTCTGTTAATATTTCATTTTGTTACGATATGTTGTACTACCAGAACATTTATCATTCTTCCAGTTGGTTGTACCTACCGTTTATTTAATCTATTTATCTATTTTTTGGCTTTCTTCCTTAAAAATAGACTAAACATTTAAGCGGTAAGTTTTCACCAGCTCTGTTTCTATGCAAGATATATTTGTATTAAAATATGCTGCTTAAATGCATCTGTATACTTTCTTTTAGCCTTCTGATAAATTATGCTTTATATGCGTATATATAATTAAAGGGAAGTACTCGTATTAAAATTCCTATATTTAAAATTATAATTGAGAAAGCTAATAAAGTAAAAAAATTACAATTTGAAACCTAAATAAATTTTAAGTTACAATTCGTAATTTTTAAGTAATATTTAAAAAAAAATTTTAATTTTAGAGGTTTAAAAGGAAAATCGGTATATAAAAATTGCTTTACAAGCAATGGTTTATAGTAATGGATATGCATAAAATTGTTACGCAACAATTGCTAGTAGTAATTATATCCATATAAAGAAAATTACCTAAAAATAAACAATAGAAAAGGTAATGAAACAATACAGATTCTTCAGGGGGAAATTAGTTTATTTCACACTCTCTTCAACAGTTAAGACATCGTGTTTCGTTCTTGCTATGTATATGCAAATCGAAAGTAAAAATGGAATTAAATGCAAATATTTAATTCCCCAAATTTAGAAAACTCATATGCATGCCAAGAACTCCCCTGTAGTACCAAAAAAATTTATCTAATGCAAAAAAACTATAGTAAAAATAATTAGTAAAGGAGACTTGTCCCAAAGTCCCCATACGGACCTTCGTATAAAAATTACCACAATAGAAAACTACAAAAAATAATAAAGACAAATGGGTATCTCCCAATATATCTTCATCATCAGAAAGTTAGTGTAGCGACAGAAGAAAAGTCCTCTTTCTGAACTGACAATACACATATATGCGAAATTAATCTTAAATTAAAAAATAAATTAAAACAAAATACAATTAAATTAAATCAATATATACATTTATCAATCACTTTACCCAAATTTAAACACAAATTAACAAAAAATTAGGCAAAACCACAACTTCGCATTTGGCGTAAATTTTAGTCGTCGATTTCGATGGCAAATAGGTACAATTCACTCTTCATAGAATCCATGGTTCGATTCTTAAAGGTCCATAAAAGATTCGATTCTATATATGTTCGATTATTAAACATTCCATAAATGTTCGATGTTTAAAGACTCCATTAATTCCATAATAAAACCGATGGCTCGATTCTTAGAGTTACCATTTCTGACTTTAATTCTTGGGGAATTTATAATATATCCCATGAATGGGATTTGAGATATATCTGAAAAACAAAAACAACGTTAAAGTTTCACATCAAGGAATGTGAATCTTAGTCAGAGAAGGCGAAATTAACAAGGCTTCGATAGCTAATCATAGTTGGAAATTTAATCACAATATTAAATTTTCATCAGCAAAAATTATCCAAAAACCTTCACCCATTGGTGAATTGGATATTCTTAAAGCTTTTTACAATCACAAAGCTTTATCTTATTTAGTGAAAGACTTCAATTCCAAACTAGTCCTTCTTAACGCTTTTAAAATTCTATTAATTTAATTTTTCAATGTTCGTTACTATTTATGCCGACAGATGGCGCTACCTTGTCGTTCACTTTACTCCTTTTGAGTATAAATACAACCATGGCTTTCCTTTCGTTGCAGATTTCTTTGCTCCTAATGAAGAGGGACCTGCACCTGTTTGCCCTCGAAGTTAAGAAAGTCTTGACTCCAAACAAAAATCGTTGTTTTGCCTAATTTTAGGTTTGACTTTGGCGTGTTTATAATTTAACAGTATGCAAAAATGAAGTGATACAAAAACTGAAAAATGCAGTACAGAGGACAATTTAAAATTCATTAAAGTTTTCATGAAATTTGCTACGCATAATAAATAAAGCAAGTAAATAAATCTGGTAGTATTTCTTCAAATTTCTTCAGCAACAAAATAATTTACCGATCAAATACCAAAGTTTTTAGTGATAACATTAACATATTAATTGCTATAAAAAATCCTAACTGAATTAAAATTCTTTCCAAATTTTTCTGAAAAAATTTTATTCACAGAATCTTATAGAACTCGAGTTTCGGAAAACACTAACAAGCTTCGGTATGAGCACGTAGCAAAACTCGTAATATTATTTGCATTAATTAAAAGTGGAAAATATTTGTACTTTAACGATTTTTTTTACTATGATTATAAAGCATTGGAACTTCATAAGGATATTAATAATTCAACTTTGAAAACCTATAAGTTACTAATGTAAAAATTCTTTCGGCATACAAACTGTAGCAAAATTGTAAATAAAGACATTACTAAACAAAAGAATGTTACTGAATTACTGTAATTTATTTATTAACTGACCCTAGGTGCAAATCCAAAATTAACGTCAAATATCTCACATTTTAAAATTAAATATTTCTTTCCCCCCATGAGAATCAAAGTTTTTGTGTTTTATTTTTTATAACGAGCACAAAATTTTCCGAAATACGAGGCATGTTTTTAAAGCAAGTATTGTTTTGAAATTCGGCGCGGAAACGCTGCGGTTGGCCTTCTGCGCGTGCGTACTGTTTACCTGTATCAGTTGGCAAGCTACAGACACGAATACGGAAATTTTCGAATGCGTTAACTTTTGTTTTTGAGTATTTAAAATATCTACGAATAAATCCTCATTCATTTGCTCTAAGAGAAATAAAACAGAAGTTCGAAATATGGAATTAAATGGAGCAAAGGTCCCTAAAGGCCCTGTGGCGCAGTGGCTATCGCGTCCCGCAGCAGCACCCCAAGTCCGAAGTTCGATCCACGGGCTGGACAAGGTTGATTCAGCCTTTCATCCCTTGTGGGGGTCGATAAAACGAGTACCAAGTTCGCTTGGGGACTAAACACCGGGGCCCTGCGACAGCTGACCACTTGTCCAAGCAAAGATGCACAAGCACTTCAGAGCCCACGCTCCAGAAAGCAGATATCAGGACACTGCCGGCCATGGCTCTTTAAGGGCTGTTTGTGCCGCCGAGTTTAGTTAGTTTAACGGTTCCTAAAAAAAAATACTAAAATAGCTTGGAAATGTTAGGCGAGAAGCTCACCTTCAAGTCCCACATCACCTCCATCAGAAATAAAGCTCATAGAGGCCTTCATGCAATTTATGCATTACTTAGAAGACACTATAAATTAAATTTAAACACCAAGAAATTAATTTACCCGCAGGTAATAAGACCAGTTTTACTTTAAGCCGCCACAGCACAGCTGCTATAGCAAGATCTAACTCGTTAATAATACAACGCCTAAAAAAATAAGCAGCTAAGAATAATTTAAAACTTCCCATGATTTAGTAAAAATACCTTAATTCATGAAAACATAAAAATCAAACCTATTGATAGTGAAATACCTAAACTTTCCCATAATTTTTACCGACAATGTGACAACCAAATATCCAAAACTGTAAAAAACATTGGATGATACAATTACCTCGTTGTAAAACAACATAAGCGACCTAAAACGATTCACCACAATGAACGCTGGTGAGTGAGTGAGTACACCGCTGTGATGACTTCCGACCACTGAGATAAACCACACGGAATTATATACCATCACAGAGGGGAATTCTCCAAAGTTTACAGTCTTTCTTGTCCAAAATTAGTTCATACCAATAATCATACTGAGTAACCGAAAGAATCGCTCAGATTTATACTTCTTGCCGAATGAAAACAAGCCTACTACTCTATGATAAACGCAGACTCTAAGCGTTATCCTGATGATCTGCTTTAAATTCTGATCATTTCAAACACAATATTATTCACGGTGGTTTCTGTTTACGCAGTGTCTTGAAATGTTCTCCATTTTACTAAGGACTGCTCTGTTTTTGAGTATGTAAGAAGTCTACATTGTCCAGACACACTCCGATGGTTTCTTTAAGTGCCAGGTTCTTTTATTAACACAATGAGAATTATTTATTTATTTATTTTACAAATGCCAAACATTAGCGCTTACGAGCTCCCCAGTACTTTTTAACAATGTCCCCATACCGAGAAAATGTAATACAATTATTTAAATGTTCAAAAATCATTGATGTTCTGAAAAAATTTTCTGATTGGTCGCTCGGAGCCTATCCAACTAAAGTATTAGATTCTAGCTATAAACTGCACTCATTCGTATCTACATTATCCAGACTTCACTAAAAACACCCATGGAAAAGGTATTCAAATGCCATTGCTTCTAAAAAGTTGTGATTGCTATCAACAATGCCATGTAATTGCCATATAATTGCTATATGTTGTACGACAAGTCCAAAGTACAACTTTGAATGCAGCACAGAAGTGCAGACGTATTCAGTTTTTATTTAAGGTAAAGAAAACAATATAGTGGAAAAGGCCTCAGAGATCGTGCACCACTTAGAAAGTGATCACCAACGACCAGGAGAATCTCTCGGAGTGGGAAATACGGGAAAGCGTTGGACTGTAGGAAAGCGTAAAATGTTAGATTTCGTATTTTGTAAAATTTTTTTTATTATTATTATTACTTTAAAAGATGAAAACACGAATCTTTGGACTTTTCAAAACACTTTTGTAACTAGAAGTAAATTTCTACAACCAACAGTTGCGAAAACAAAGGCCTGATAAAGACTTCAGGGAACACGATATGCATTTATATGCGTGAGTGCTTGTACGTATCTTTGTTTAAGTTTGCAGAAAAACTGAGTTTTAGATTTTGTTTTGTAAAATAACTTTTATATGTGTGTAGTATGCATTGAATAAAAGAATGGTAAAAAAAGAAATAAATTCCTATCACCACATGTATTAGGACAAATACATGTAACACTTTTAGAAAAAAATATGTGTACACCACATGACTTCCTTGTATGGAACATTAATTATACTCATTTTGCATTTTATTTAAACTTATTGTATTGATTTAAATCTACTTCGTCGACAGTGCATAAACACCAATAGAATAAATGCGCTCTTTAAAATTCACTATATTTGTTTACCATAGCGACACTCTGGCGCTGAGTTTACTTAACAGCGGTGCATCTCATTCCTTTTATAACACAGAATACGCAAAAATTATGTATATCATCTGAGGAATTAGCTAATCGTTGCCACATGTTCTACTCAAATACTATAATAAATTTAAAACGATGTATATAAAAAAAATTAAACAAACAAACAAAAACAAAAGCAAAAAAAAAAAAAAAAAAAACAGTTTTTCACAGACAGTTCGGTAATTCTCATTCAATTAATTCAATTCTCACTTCGCGAGAAGGCAAAAATACATTAAAAACTCAAAATATCTATATTCAAAATTACGAAGTAAACCTTAAACATTTATTTCCTCGAATAAATTCCGGAATGGATTAAGCATGATTTAATTCTCAATAATAAAAGAAGGAGTTATCTTTGTTGTTACGAAGCTCAATTTCTCTAGATTGGCAACAAATCCACTATTCTCCTAAGTTTTAAATGCCAACAAATATGGCCGCCATGAGAAAAATGATTAGGCATAGCCGCACTTAAACAACTTTTAAATTGTTGATAATTCTACAAATATTGCGTGCAGATTTACTAAAGGCATAAAAACCTTAACCGGAAGACAAGAACAACATAATTCAATCATTTTTAAAGCAAAAAAGACACGATTTACCAACATATCAGAATAAAAAAACTGAGCTTACTGAGCCGAGTAACAGAGTATACATATATATATATATATATATACTTTTGGTGGGGCCGATTGCAACCATAATAAGAGGTGGGCACATCTACATTCTATAGCACCTCTATATACAAAATTTCAACGTTCTGAAGCTACTGGTTTTTGAGTTATGCGAGATACATTTAAACATGTAGTACGCTCAGACGCCATGAAAAAAATTTCTTCAGAATCCATTTTAAATCAGTTTTATAATTTTTTTGGGGGAAAAGAGTCCTTTATTCTGTCCTTACGTACGGATGTGACTCAAAAACATCGTTAAATTGCATTCGACAGTGGTCAAAATAGATATTTTTGCTGAAATATGATACCCGAAATTTTTCGCGATTACAGTACTTCTTTTTTATTTCGTATAAGGAAGTACTCTCATAGTGGAACGGTGTTTGCTACACCAGGGTACCCGAGCCTAGGCTCTATCCCTTGTAGAATAAGTTATTTAGTAGCTTCAAAAATTGATATATGATTAACCTATCAATTAAGGATATAATTATATATATATATATATTAAGAGTTAAAGCTTAAATTTAATATGCTCAACTGCAAATTAAAAACTAACAGATATGAGGAAAAGACGAACTAGGAAGTTGATGAGCTGTTAATTAGATTAGGCCCAGAGGCTGTCGAGCTCGAGAAATGGGATATCGCATGGTAAGATGGGGCCTGTCCATATTGTTTAAATCATTATAATCGTAGTTACAAATTTTTGTACTGGAGTTGTTGATAAGTTGCCGCCTGTTATGAAAATGTTTAGCAAGTTTATAGCATTGGGTCCTGAGCATGTCAAGTTCTTCGTGGATTTTATTGTTTCTTATGTACCATTCAGTATTAATGATCTGTCTGAGTACACTATTTTGACAGACCTGAAGTTTCTGTCTGTTTGTTTTTCTAGTATGGGCCCAAACTGGACTTGCATAGCAAAGTAATGGTCTGAGAATGGACTTGTAAGTAAGTAACTTATTGTCTATAGATTATACACTATTCCGAGCAATTAAGGAATAGAGTTGTGCTTTACGAACTCGGAACTTCTGGATAATAGTGATGTGTGGGGGCCATGTAAGAGTATTATTGAGGATCACCCCAAGATAAAGGACTTGCTTGGCCCATGGAATGTTGGTATTGTAGAAGCGCAGGTTCTTTCTAATTTTGGTCTTTCTGGTGAACAGGACTGCTTCGAGGAAGTAAAAAGACAAGTCAATCATTCGGAATTTTCGACTTGCTAACTAGTTGAACTTTGCTTCCAGTTAATCCGGGTATTTGGAGTTGAATGGGATTTTGAGTTAAGATGCACGAATATTCATAGGTTTTATCATCTCATGAAGGTATACTTTCATGAGAATTATCATTTAAGGAAATTGTAACGGCATAAAATATGTGAATTTAACGTCATAAAATGTGAATAATTAATTTAAAAGTAACTTACAAATATTTAATTATAAATGTTCACCTTGCATACTATTGTATTATCTTCTTGTGAACAGATTTTATACTGGATTTTTTTTTAGAATTCAATGTTTTGTTTTTAAGAGAAGATTTAGTTTTGCTACTAGAATTGAATAATTTTTTTATATAAAAACTTATTTACTATTCTTTTATCCTAATGGCTGTTTTTCACAGTATAAATATTCATTCATTATATGCCCAAAATAAACATTTGGCAATTTTGTTGATTTTAACACTAGAAGTATTTTATCAAAACTATTTGTCTGATATAATTTGTCCCAGACTTGGAATGAATTGTAACACAATTGGGGCAGTAACTCCCTCTTAACTGGATCTCCGCTTTAACAGATCGTAATTAATTTAAGTAAAAAAATCAAAAAATAAGAAAAGGAAAATTCCCTAATTATGTATTTTGAACACGAAATAAAAAGTTAGTAAACTTTTAAAAAAGAAACACTTTGTGCATTAATGGTATTGCACACTCCATCTCTATTATACAGCCCGTGAACCAGGGTGTGACAGAAAATTTAAAGAGCAGTATCGAAGAAAGCTTCCGACAGCTCTAAGTGAGGAGGCTAACTCTGATTTAAACATTATCTATTTTCTGAAAGCGATTAATATAAAGGAAGCCTATTTATATGATAGCTGAGTCATAGTCAGAGGTTGCCGAATCTACAATGATAAAATCTTGGCGGGAACTCTCTCAGAAAACCACAGAAAGAGAGGTAAGCAACTGAAGCAGTTGAAGAGGTAGACTCTTCGAACAACTTTGTGTCGTCATTCAGATGTCTTGGTGAATGCCAAAATGTTGACGTGGAGGACGTGAAGCTGTGGTTGACCGCTGACAGGGATCTTCAGCAAGAAACTTTGTCAGATGATGACATCATCGGTGCTGTCGGCGATGTGGTTTACGGTGACGATGACTCCGATATCGATAACAATGCGACCCCCGTCATATCACATATAGATGGAGCAAACACATTGGAGAAGGCTTTATGTGGAACAACAGGCATCAGCTTCCTCCATTAATGTGATGCTTTAAAAAAATGGCGAAATAATGCAGCTAGTTGCCGAATTTCCAGCCTTCAGCAGAAAGAAGTCATTGAATTTTTTAACATTTCTACTAATGCTATGTAAAACTTTTGTAATAAATTGACATATTTAATAAATGCTTACTTTAATTATAAGAAAGTGTATTTCTATCAATAAAATAACTTTTTTCTGTTCTCCGCTTTAGTCGGAATTTCGTTTAACCGGCTTAAGCTCGGTCCCATTAACACAGGTTAAGAGATAGACTATTGCAGTAAAATGCTTCCTCTCACACATTTAACTTGTGTCCATACTTTACGCAAATTAGATATTGCATCCGTTTTTATACATCAGAATCCTTGTAAGCATCTGCGGAAGTTAAGCACAACCCCTTCTCTTTATCAGTTTTTTGGGAATTCGTATTGCAGTTCCTATTTTTTTGACGTCTTTCAGAATCTGTATCTCAATTCAAAGACTCTGTTCTTTCTCCATTTTTATCTGTTTACTTTCTTTTTAGAATTTTTTTAGCATTTCTCTTTCCTTTGCCTTTTTTCGTTTCTTGTTAATTAGCTTTTCGTATTCCTTTTCCAGTGCTTTTCTTTTATGTGCGTCTGTTAGAGTGGCAGATTTCCTTTCGCATGGCCTCTGTTAGACAGTTTCCGAGGTGAAGCCTTAAGAAAAGGTCTAACGTTTGAGGCTGAAAAATCTATTTTTCTGCTTTAGGTAAGAAAACTAGATAGAATAAAGTAATTTTAAAGTCAACATTTAAAGCGGAAAGTCTACCTGCACGAATCAAAATCTTAGGGCAAGTTGTAACGTATTACAACTTACACCATCATATGGTTTCGAATATTTTTGTTGATTTATAAAAAAGTATTGCGATTAGTAAAAGAATTAAACCAGCTTTTTAAAACTTAGTGTATAAGCAAAATTAATAGGTAAAACCATTTTTGAAAAAAATCAATTAATCCTTTAAATCAAAATTTACGAAATATTTTTTTCCTGATTAACTAGCTAAGACGGAGCATGTGCACATAATCATTCACTATCAGTTTCTGTGGAACATTGACTGTGCTTTCGTAATAGTACCGGCCTTAAGTATCATGTTTGTTGAGAATTCTGATAAAAAAATTTTAAAAACCACTGCGTAACTTGCGTGTTATAAATAATCCTTGTTAGAACTAGACTCTAGCTCTCTAAAGAATGCTATTAAAAGACTAGCTATTAAAAGCTGTTAAACGCTACCTCTAGCCTTTAAAAGAATGGACAGCTATTTTATTCTTTCATTCCAACAGGAAAAAGAAATAAATATGTATATAGAATACAGGAATTATATTCCCACCGATTCTTCATCTGCAGCTATCCCACAGAGATATACTGACAGGAAGATTTTGGATCATCACATTCATCTAAGATTTAGTCACCAGTTTGCGACCGAAAGATAATAAAGAACATCTTCAGAAAAGGCAGAAACTATCCGCTCATCGAAAACATGCGCGAGCCGCTTCAGAATAGACAGGCACTTATTGAATATTAAACATCATGTCTCATCTTCCAATGAACCTTTACACGTCAAATGGTTGCCTTGAAGTGCGACACGTCGATGCCGATTCTGGGCACTTTATGCCTTCGAAAGCTGCAAAAATCTCAGGTGTTCAAATCTGGTCGCAGCAGGCAGTCCCCGGCAAGGGTGTGAAACAGGTAAAACAAACTGTAGGAGTTCCGTCTTACCTCTGCAGGGATCCCCCTGCGCCCCCAGACTGCTCCGAACCTCACGCCACCAGCGGGGAGCCATGTCTAACTTGCAAACATTTTGCGAAGTGACCCGACCCTGAAATAGCTTTTTAACACACTGTGAGGATAGTTTCGAACTGTACCGATGTTTTTTCCCCCTCTCTTTTAGATTTTATTCTCCTTCTTTCTTTCCTTTCCTCCCCTTACTTAAAAGAACCGCTGGATATCTCATCTTCCTTATTTGACCTTGTGCTATTGTAAAATTATTTATTTATTTACTTTTTGCGTGCGAGGAGAAGCCTAGTTTCGTGTGTTAAGTGTAATGAGTTACCCTTCTTCATTATTTATTACGGTTTATGACCAGAGATCAAGATACGCGAATTTCTATCTCATATTGGAGGGTCATAGTACCATGCCGAATGAATCAAAATAAATAACCAAAGTAATCATTAATAAAACACATATCATTAAGGAAAAGTCTTCTTTGATGGGAATGATCAAGTCTGAAATTAGTAAATTGCTGAAAAAATTGAAAAAAAAATATCATTCCCTTTCTTTATTAATTGCTTGACGGCAAAATTGAGAGGAAATGCAGAAATTAAAACAGAAAAAGAGAGAGAGACAAAATAAATTAAAAAAGTGGAATGAAAACTGACAGATATACTCAACGGCGGATTTATGAAGCGAGAAGTCACCTCACCTGAACATTTGTCTTCCATCATCTTAAAACACGTATGTTTATTGTTTTTAAAGAAATTAATTAATTTAAATTTTTTAATTTTCAACTCTCTGGCGATAACGCTTTGCCCCACCCTATAACCTTCTTCTGTGTGTACATAAAAAAATTTAAAACAATATTTTATTTAATAGTCCGAATATTTATATTTTTTTAGGATTAGATGACCTTCTTTCAAATTTGGGTTATGCCCGATGTGTTCTGTGATTTAATAGTAAGTGAAATTTATAACTGTTTTAACAGAAATTTATTTTTAGAATGTAATCCAATAGTTTTTATCACGCATTATGCATATTTTATTGCATTTTTTGGTGTAGGAATAGCTTACTAAGTTGGAAGTTCTTGTTCCATCTTGTTCTTAAAAGGTACAATACTGGTACTTTTCGAAACTTTGGGAGCATGTTCTATAAAGTATTGTTTCGTAATAGACTGAATGCACACAGGCGGGATGATAGCTTGATAACTTTTATTTTAACAAAAGAACACTTAACAGTTCTGGAACATTCCACAAAAATGCTCGTACAACTCTTCACAGTATCACAGAGTACAATTAGTAATTACACTTCAAATTACTAAGAACGTTAAACATAACGCAGGGCAAAGAGCGTCTAAAAGGCGAAGCTGTCGCGGATATCTCAATACTCTGATGTCGATCTGAACTAATAACTACTGAGAAAAATGGTGCTTTCTCCAGTTTTGTATAGTATTCTCCGGTCGCTGAGAAATCTCTTGTACTTTCTGCTTCTCGAAACTACTGCAGATTATATGAAAGCCGGTTACAGCTAATTTAGGAATAAATTACAGTTATTTAATTACAATATCAATTGCGGTTATACATAGACCGGACCGAAATGTCTGCAAATGGTTGACAAGCTTGGCAATTTTTTGGCGATTTCCAACCTAATCTGGGGATAAAAATTAGCCGCCAAACCCGTACTAGCTTGGCGATATCTCGCCAAATTAGCGAGATAGCCATTTACTCAGTCTTAATTAGACTTGCCCCTGTATTTTTATTTTGCCAGCAGAACATCGTTTCTCTCAGCTTTTCACGCTACATTATACAACAATATAATATTTCACATATAATTTCACCAAAATTATCTACCTATGTACAAAATTCGTAACAGTATGTTCTACATGACTTGTCAAAGTGGTGCGGATTATAAACGGGTTCTTAGTACGTACACGTTAAAACTTACAATACTGGTATCACAAAATGTTGCCAACAGGTAATATAAAGATGTTCTATACGACGTTTTAAAGGGGTGCATGTTACAACCAACTTGTTAGAATACACAATAAAATGTACAACACTGGCATTTTTCGGAATGTGGCCAGTATGTGTCAGAAAGTATGTTCGATGACTAGTTAAAGACAACTTGTTAAAGTGGTTGACTAAACTTGACGTTTTAATGTATGTTCATACATTAAAACGTACCTCACTGGTACTTTTCGAAACGTTCCAAGAATGTACTATAAAATGAACGTCTTAAATTTCTCTGTGTTCCAACCGTGTTCCTAAGACATACATTTCAGCCGACAACCCTTTTTGAAACGTTCTCATCAGGTGCTATAAAGAACGAATTACTCATGTTACGTTTAGAACAATTACTTACATTTCAAGCAACCATCAAATTATTCATTTGAGGCAAATAAATCTTGGAAATTTTTCTTTTTTATTTTGAAGCGAAAATGGTTGCAAAAAGCATATTTATTATACAAAGAATTTTATTTGATTTATTTGTATAACACATAAATTTTATTTGTATAACACATAAATAAAAATGTATTTATTACAAATGTAAACGCAACGCATTGATTTTTTTTTAAATATTTTATTTTTCCCCGAGTGGCAACGAGAGAGTATCATCATGGAAGCCGAGTTGAACGATAACATTTTTATGAAGCGAGTATAGTAATCTTGTATTTTTAGTTTTCCCATTTCAATGATATGTAAATAAGGCGCGAATAAAAGATTTATTGCGTAATTGCAGAATGTTGAATAGTTTTAATGAAAGTACCTAAAATCTCAGGACTAAAAGGGGACTGGCAAGCATTAATTACTAAGGGTTTAATAAAGTATTGCTTGAATCTACGTTAAGCCGAAATTTGGAAGCTCGCCAAAAACGAAAGTAGAAAGGTACGTGCAATTATAAACTGTTTATATTATGTCTAAGTATAAAACGGAAAGAATTAATTATTGTATGAAAATTGAAGATGGCTTATTTGGCAAAGGGCAAAAAATGTGGCTTAAAGGAACTAGCCTTAGAACTTGACGTAGATGTTCCTTCTGATATTAAAATTGTGGGTTTAAGGGATATGATTTTGAATAGTAAGAATTATAACGAAGAATTTAATAAACAAATGCTAGATAGAATTATAAATGATCGTTTAAACAGAGAAAACTTCGAAATTTTAGAAAAAGAGAGAACATTTGAACTCGAAAAGCTGAAAGTAGAAGCAGGAATCTGAAGTAGCAATGTAAATGATTCTGTTCCTTCCAATGTTAGTAGAAGTAATTTTTGTGATATGAGTAAATTAATTCATAAGTATGAATTGAATGAAGGTGATATATAACTCAATTAATTGCCCGTGAACCAGGAAAAAAACGCTAACGATTATAAGTACGTTAAACAACTGCTCTTCAGGAAATTTAAGTTAAGCCCTGAACAGTTTCGGCAAAAGTTCGCTGATCATATTAAAATGTTGCGTAATACGCGGAGGGACTTCACGTTTGAATTAAAAAATTATTTTGAAGAGTGACTTGCTGGATTAAATGTAACAGATTTCGACTCTTTAAAATAGCTTATTATTGCGGACCGATTAAAGAAAAGGATCCCCGGTGCTATACGAGATCATTTCATTGATGACTGGTCTAAATTCATTAATCCTGAAGAGTTTGCTGAAAAACTAGATGAATATGAAAGTATTCGGGCAGGGATGAAAGTACTTCAAGTAGAAAATAAAACTTTCAGGCATAATCATAAGCCTAAATTTGGTTCTAAATTTTATGAGGCATCCTATAATTCAAGACCAAGAAATGTTAACGATTCTGTGCAGACAGATAGTAATTTCAAAGTGGGTTTTAAAAGTAGTTTTGATAATAAATACCATCTGGGAGATAAATTTTATAAAACAGACCAAAGGAAAAGAGAATATAATTCTGGTATACGCCATGAAAAGGGTCAGCCAAAATGCTTCAATTGTAATGATTATGGACATATAGCGACGGATTTCCCTCAACATTAAAAAGAAATTATTTGCAGGAAATGTAATGAAGGGGGTCATACTTTAAAAAAGTGTACGTTTAAGAGTTCAGACTTAACAAATGTTAAAAATAGCTTGCCCGTGAACTAGAATTCGGATGTTTCACCAACTGTATGTTTAAAATATGCTCGCATCAATAATGGAGAAGAAATTACTGCAGTCATAGATACGGGTTCCAGTTCGTGTTTATTGAAACAGTCTGTGGCTAGGAAACTGAATCTTATAAAACCTGATGTGGAGAAATTGTTTGGCTTTGGAAACCAGAGTAAACCAGCCGCTAGAACACTGAGAAAAGTAACTGTTAATTTAGAGACTGATAATATGGAAGGAAAAGCCATTACAGAAGATGAAACGCAACCATGCGATTTATTAATTGATCGAACATGGATTGATTTTCCACATATTGCATACGCCAAGATAGGCAATACCTTGCACATACGCTACGCTAATGATTGTCCATTTTCACAGTTACAAAATTACATCAACACTCCGCGAATTAAACTGAAGGCTACCCAAGAAATTGAAATCGAAAGTAATACGGTTAATTTCGTTGTAAGGTTTTAGTTAAACTAACCTAGTTTTATTTTAATTTAAATCTTTCTATCTCTTCTCTGTTTCAACTTCCCGTCAGAAGAAGAGCGCGTTTTCAGCTTATGCTAATTTTGAAGTACAGCGAAGTACTATTTAAATCAGAGGTAGAAACCTCTTAGTGTGAGAGAGCTTTAGTCTCAGATCACGGTCATTCTGTTCGACGTTCGCCTGACCAGCTAGCAGCTAAAATTATAAGCCATAGTGCTTACTACGTGATTGCATATTGAAATAAATTGAAGTGCGCTAGTATTAGTATTTCTTGCTACGCACCAGTTAGTTAGAGGCCAAACTCCGCGATTTGCTCTGCGAGCAAAGTTTGATTTAATTTCTATTTAGGTTTAGTTTAAATTTATTTGATTGTTAAGTTAAGCCCAAGTGTGGACTTTTACTTTCTGTATCTCTCCCGAGTTGGGAAGTGTGTAAATAATAGTGATTTATCAAAAGAGGATTTTAAATCCCTTTCACGTGCAGTTATTCTCCAGCACAGTATCTACACCAGAACAAAGCTAATTTTTTCAGCTCACTGTTCCAGAGCAGGACTGTAGTTTAGGAGTTACTTCAAAATGTTTGCAAAGAAAATGCACAGAACACTCAGTCCTGACATCGTGAAAGCAAAAACTCATGAAATAAATAACGGTTACGTTTTAATAAATGGATCAGAAGATGAGTCGGGGTCATTACATGGAAAGTACCGAAACCAAGTATGTGTTAGTCGCATTAAAGAGTTTTGTAAATGATTTTCGGTTACCAGAAAAAAATTATCAGCGATAGAGGAACATGTTTCACAGCGAAGGAATTTCGAGAGTACTGCGAAAATAATGGAATTAGTCATACGCTCAATTCAACTCAACATCAAAATAGTAATGGAATGGTGGAAAGAGCAAATCGAACAATTTTGGCTACGATTGAAACGAATATGGAAAATCCGAATCATAAAGACTGGGACAAAAGATTAGGGAATGTGAAAGGAATTTAAACAATATGATAAATAAGACTACAAATAAAACTCCTTTCGAAATGCTTCATGGTTATTCACCAAAATTCAACGACGGATTGATGAGGATGATTACAGACGAAGACGCAAATGAATGGGAGGATCCAGTAATCTTACAGAATGAAGCTAGAAAGAGAAATGAATATATGCAGATGAAAAGTAACGCAAATTATGACAAGAAGAAAAGCAATTCTTTAACATTCGCACGAGGAGAAATAGTAGTTATGAGTAGAATACCTAAATCAACTGGAGAATCAACCAAAACATAACTAAAATATCGAGAACCTTCGGTAGTTATAGACGTTTTACCAAGTGATACTTATAGAGTGACTCAATTAGAAGAGAAGGTGAAAGGTCGTTTCTTTAGTACGACAACTCATGTGAGCCAATTGAAATCATGGCAGTGCCAAGCTGAATCGAGGAGGACGATGATGATGGTGATGACGTTAGTGTTGCTGATAATGATAACAACACGCCGCTTATTACTAAAACTAGGACACGGAAAAGAATAGAAGAGGACGGTGAGCCTATATGACAGTTCAAGGCTTTCGAACTCTAAATTTTAATATTATATGTTAATTTTTTTATGTATAAGTTCTTAATGTTCCGAAGTCGTAACTAAGTCAGGATGCCCGAATGTAAACGCAACGCATTGATTTTTTTTAAATATTTTATTTTTTCCCGAGTGGCAAGGAGAGAGTATTATCATGGAAGCCGAGTTGAACGATTACATTTTTTATGAAACGCGCATAGTAATCTTGTATTTTTAGTTGTACCATTTCAATGATATGTAAATAAGGGCGAATAAAAGATTTATTCGTAAGTGCAGAATGTTTAATAGTTTTAAAGAAAGTACCTAATGCAAAAATAGTATAAAGTAATATTATATAAAAATTTTATAATGTATATTTAATAAAAATTACTCAGAGTTTCTGAAACCATTTAGAATTTCACGAATTTCGTTTTTCGAATGAAATGAATTTGATGTGATATTTTTAAATTTTCAATCAATCACAGACACGTAATTTAATTATTTCACGTAAGTAAAAGACCTTTTTTCGAAATCATAGAAAGAAAGCAGCTTTCAGTATCTAATAGAGTTGTTATTATTGGATTACACTCTTGCGTGCGTACGGGTTCGTAATAGATTGAATGCCTAAGTACGATAATTTGTTCATAAAAATTTATTTTTATCAAAAGAAATATTTCGGAACTCTGGAATTTTCCACAGAAATATCCGTGCAAGTGTCCACAGTATCACACAGTATAATCAGTAGTTACACATCAAACTACTGAGAACGTTAAAAACAACGCAATGCAAAGCGCATCTAAAGAGAAAGCTAATTCGATCTCACGTTGAACTCACAACAATAACAACAGCAGCTAACTAAAGAACTGAAAGCAGATGCTTTCTCTTCGGCCTTAGATAGTTTTCAACCGGTCGCTCGTGGTAATATTCTCCCCTGTATTAATGACCATATTCCAAGGAACGCTGTTGATATGTCCCATGATGAAGAGTCCATTATTGCCACCACTCGCTGCAGAAATCTGAAGGGGGAAACGGGACTTTAAAAGAGGACTTCTTATTATTCTTCAAACTCCGCTCAACGATATGGCCATTGATTTGTTTCCTGCATCGCTGCTGGGGAATGGTCTTATTTTCTGTGCCCTGAGGTGTTCTGAAGTCCTTTCGTACGTGGCCCTCAGCACCGCAGTTCCAACACTTAAGGGATGATTTCTTGTCACCCCTATTCCATCTCAAGGCATTGACATGTCTGTTTAAATCGCATGTCTTATTTTCCATACCCTCAAGTGTTCTGCAGTTCCTTCGTACGTACTTCGTTCCTTCAGCACCACATTTGCAACACTTTAGAGTCAGTTTATACTTGTGTAATAATCATTTTTGCTTATATTTCTAATTCTGTTTTCATTGAACTGTTCTAAATATAAATAATAACGAAATTAATTAATTAAAATTACAAAATTCCTTCTGTGCATGAAAATAAATTAGCCATAAATTTAATTTTAAGTGCTAGATCCCGATATCTGCCGTGTGGAGCCTTAATGGCTCGCTGTTGCAAGAAAATTAAATAAATAAAAACTGAAGTATAAGACACAAAAAGTTACAAATTATATTTTGAAGGTAAAAATTTTGCAAATTGGATTTCATGCCTTCTTTAGCAGAGAACGCTCTGCATTTACTTGGAACTGCTCATTAAAAAACCTTCTCGATTCTTCAAAAATTCTTACAATCCTCTCGAAGCTTCTCAAAACTTGGTCCCATATAAATAGAGGTAGCTTGCCAGTTTGAGTTTATTCCCCAGTTTTCAAAGTGATAATATCAGGATTTCTTTGCAATTCTTGCATGATTTTTCTGTGTATCGGATTTTTTAGTTGCTTAGTTGTGTTACCACTAAGTGTTTATAAGTAAAAGTGATAATGAAAATAATTAACTGTATAAAATCACAATCTCTTAAAATCAGACTCTATATACTAATATGTGGAGAATACGAGAACTCACCGTGAGCCCTTCCTGCTATACTTTGAAGTAAGATAATTATTTTGAGACATTGACGTGTGCAATAAATAAAAAAAAACTGATGTGGACACTATATCCTTCCTTGTACGGCCTATTAATTTATACACATTTTTGCTGCACTTCATTTAAACTTATTTCCTCGAATTTCAATACAGGCATATTTCTCCTTCAATCAGTTCAGTTCTAATTGTAAGCAACGTAAAAAATACATAAAAACTTGAAACACCTTCATTAAAAAATGTTAAATACAGAAAAACATAAAACACCAAATATAGTCAAAAACAGTTAAAAGTATTTTTTGCCGTTAAAATTAAAGTTTCTACGGAAAGATAAGTAATTCGCTGAACGGGTAGAAAGACAGAATTTTCGGTGCTTAAAAATTTAAAGTTAACTTTTTATTCTACTGGACAAAAACACGTTGGTACACCTACTAATTTGATTCACTATACTACTAAGAGTTTCAAATATAAACAAATAGACAGAAAGTTAGGCCTAGTATCACTAACGATTTTAAATTGTTGATAATTTTATAAACTACTGCATGCAGATTCATAAAAACTTTGACCAGAACAGAACAATATAATTCAACCACTTGCAAATCTATAACAGAGATAAACAAAGCTGAGCGAGCCGAGTAAAAGGGTATGATCCACTCAGATAAACACAGAGGGTGGATATATGTGTGCGCGTGTGTAACCATTAATTGAGCAGTAAAAATTCCAAAGTACTTACTGTCTTTCCTCTTTCATGAAAATTCTTTCTTATCAATGTCGCCGTGATCATAATTTAGTTAATATTCGTAATTTGCAATCGAAAGTTTCAAAGGAACAACAAAGATGTAACAAAAGTATGTAAGCGGTTGGAATCAAGTAGCGATTTTTTGAATACTTTATATAGATTAAAAACTCGCTTCTTCTCAATTTAATTCTGTATGTCAGCTTACAATCTTATTATTCTTTACTTCCTCGATGATCCATAGGCGAATTTTGTCAAGTAGTGTTTCACACAAAAAATGCCGTCCCTAAAAATGGGGTGCTCGGATCGGACAACCCCCTTCTAGCTATGCCACTAACGTCAATAACATGCAAAGTGGTCTCACATTGGAAAACCTATATTAAATTGTTAGAGAGTGTTTTTGTTTTAGAATACGACAGACGTTTTCTTTTCTGCCATATTTTTTTAGAAGTTATGGAGTATCAAAGTATAGCCTATTACTTACGTTTAAGCTGTAGATATTGTTGCGTTCGTAAGGATTCATAATATATTGAACGCACACAGGTGAGATGAGAGGTTAATAAAATTTATTTTATCAAAAACCCTTCAAAGTTCTGAAATTTTCCACAAAAATACTCGTACAAGTGTTCACAGTATTGCAGAGTACAATCAGCAGTTACACTTCAAATTACTAAGAAGGTTAAACGCAACGCAATGTAAAGCGCATCAACTCGCAACAACAACAACTAAGAGCAGATGTTCCCTCTCCGGCCTTATATAGTTTTCCTCCGGCCGCAGAGGTATTTCTAGCACTTTCTGTTTCTCGAGATTACTGGAAGGCAATATGTGGGTCAAATTACGTTTACAGCTAATGCAGTGATCAATTACATTTATTAAATTATGGTACCTACTATCATGATACAAGGACCGGAGCAAAATGTTGCCAAGTTTGGCGACTTTTGGGGATTTCTAGTACCCATTTACTTAATGTTAAATGTACTTGCCCCTGTATTATTAACTTTCCCGCATAGCTTGTCTCGTTAAGATTTTTATCATGTTACATTACATAGAAAAATACAACAGTTTCACATATGATTGCACTAAAATCACTAATTTATGTACAAAATCCTTAACAATATATTTTTTTCACAGATATTTTTTCCTTTTAAATTTAAATAACTTATCTCTGTATCTAGTCTCTATCCCAGGAAACTGTCTTGTTGTTACCTAATTTCGCATTTTAAAAATCGTTTTTAGCCATGGAATTCCATATTTAACAAACAAATATTATCGCGTTACATGATCTATATTTCTCATCATTTACATTTATTGTTCCCAAGTCTTCTTGTTCATATAAATCCTTACTCTAGCAATAGCCGCAGCAAGGAATATATCTCGCTTGATCATCTCTTACTAATGGATTGCGTCGTAAGTTATAAACAAACTAAAATGGTTAATAAACGCAATAACATTTATAAGAGCCCAGGAGGTCATCATAATTTTTCTATCTAAACGAGATCTCATGCGGTTATTGAGAGCCAGTTCCGTGTTCATTGTACTTGCATTATGTGGAGGTGTGGGGCCGCCCCTTCCCATATCACCTAACAGCCTGACTCTAATTTAGATTCCACAAGGTAACGAGATACCATTTTTCATGGCGCCTATCGAAACAGAATAAGCGATGAAAGCGACACATTTTCTTATCATTAGCCATAAAAAACTCATGTGGTGGTAATAGAGTATAAGTTATCACATCGTTGCTGTTATGTTACAAAGGGCTCGGCTTGTGGGTGGGGATTGATGAAAGAATAGGAAGCGTGGGGAGGAATTCTGGTTTTGAAGTATGGAACTTTAATTAGACTTTTAAGGGGGCTGGGACAGGCCATTTCAAATCTGAGGAAGAGACCGTAAGTTTGTTGTTTTATCTTTTGATGCCCGCAGAGTATTAAGTTTTCTTTATCTACGTAAGTCAAGAGCATCTTTTCCCTCCTTATTTTGCCATTAGAGTTTATAAACTTATAACAGCTATGTAATTAATCTTTTTTAATAGGCAGAGATAGTAATTCATCATTTTCATTGGAACTTTTTGTATAATTCATATTTTTATTCACGCCTTTACGGATAATACTGGGTTGGCAAGAAAAAACTTTCGGTTTTCACGAAGAGATAGCGTTATGTTCGTTCTGTTGTTCTTTTGGCAATCTAATAATTTTTCCTCTTTTCACATTTGGTAGCTGGCACTTTTAGGTTTCTACAAAAACAAATTAAGTGCATTTTTGTTTACATCTGTTAATTTAATGGGAATTTTTCCATGGGGTGCAAAAATAAATATTTTCGATATATTTTATAAAGGCAAGAAGACGGCTGAACCTCACAGGAAGATATAAGAAGTTTATGGTGTGATTTCTTAATAGAACGCATCTGTTAGAATATGGTTCAAAAATTTGGTTCTGGATATTTTTTCACTTGAAAATGACCGAAATTCTGAAGTTAATGATAAAATTTAAACAATAATTGAATCTAATCGTCATATAACTGTGCGAGAGATTGTAGAAAAGTTAAATGTATCACGCACAACAACAGAAAATCATAGAAGTCTTATGGCTTGGACTCCTTAAGAAGCGGGATGTTTGGGTTCCTCATGAACTGAAAGAAATTTACTTAACAAAACGAATCAATATTTGCAATACGCATTTCGAACATATTGCACTCGACCCTTTTTTTTAAACGAATTATCACTGGTGATGAAAAATGGCTAGTACAATAATATTAAGAGAAAAACATGATGGTCCAAGCACAAATCACGTCGAAAGCTAAGTTGCATCAGGAAAAAAGTAATTTCAAATGTGGTGGGATTATAAAGGTGTCGGGAATTCTGAGCTGTTTTCTGCCAGCAGCTTATGAAATTGCAGGAAGCAATCACACTGAAAGGGCCAGAATTGGCAAATCGCAAAGGAATGGTGTCCCACCACGTTTAAAATGTAAAGTTAATGTCAGCTTTTTTTTTAAGTGTGTGAAATTGTGAGTTTTTGGAATTTGATTTTCTAGGAGGAGATTTATTAAGCTTTGTAATTCTTCTTGAAGGTAATCTAGTTGATTGCAAACCTTTCTTATTCTAAGAATTTGCGTATTACTAGTATTAATTATAACTTTCTTTGAGATGTTGGAATTGCAATTGATGAGTTTAATGGTATGAAAATTGAAATCTCTTCTTCTGTCATAGATTCTAATACGTTTCAGGTTTAAAATTTGTAAGTCAAGGCAAATAATATCTTGTTGTTGTAGGTTAGATTTGTTAAGGCAAGCAGGATAGATTTTTGCTTCTATTTTATCAAAGTTATTGAATGCAATGATGTCATTGACATATCTACATGGCACTGCCAATTGCAATAAAAAAGATAGGAGCACAACTAGATGTTATAGCAGTCCCGTGTACTAAATATCAACGCTCTACCTAAGCGTTATTGAATTATGCAACATACATATATACACACATGCGGCACGTACGTACGTATGTAGTATATACGTATGTATGTATATACGTATGTAAGAATTTTGAAACCATTTTGGAAAAAGTGTCCTTTATTCTCTCCGTACGTACGTTGCACCAGTATGAGATCCACTTAGATACAGACCATCTAGAAGGCAATACACGGTTATTATGGTCTTTCCCGCCAAAGGCGATTCCGGAAAGCGGAAACCCCCCAAGAACCACCCTTATAATAATTTAAATATAACAACTAGACGACCCAAAACAGACCTGACAGTACCCTCATGGTCTTTGACGAGCTTGACTGGATCACCGCGCAGGCGATAACAGGTCTCTGTGAAGGCAGGTAATCTAGCCTCACACTGTCCACTTCCAACATATGAACGTAGCGAGTGACCAGCTGGATGGTATCCACACCTATAGATATGATGAAAGAAATTTGTCCAGATAGATTCGGGAACGGTCAAAAGAATATTTCCGTTGAAATATGATATCCGAATTTATTCGTGATTTCAATACTTCCTTTTTTTCTTACAAGAGAGTAAAAAAGAAAAAAAGAAAAAAAAGAGAACATTTTTAATTCTAAGATTTAGTTTTTTTCTAACATAACACTTCCAAAAGCGGGATTTATCTCAGAGCTCTGCTTTCTAAATTTCATCGCACTTTGCACGTACACATCAGCTTGTACATTGTTGCTCTAGGTCAGTGGTCGCCAAGCTTATGAACTTATCTGACCTTCAACAATTTAAGAATTTATGAGCGATTTCTCTCCTGAAATGGCTTGCCAGGTACGCTTCAAAACAATTGGCGATTTCCTGACAAATGAAAAGTTTTTAATGCTTCTGAAACTATTAATTTATTACTTTCTTTCTTACACAAGTGCCTTTTTCTTTCTCTAACATTTGAAATAATTTAAAAGATATTTTTATAATCGTTAAAGTTTTTATTATACATGTATGTTTGAAGCGCATGCAAAAGAAAAGGAGCTTTGTTTCAGATAATCCTATCGAGTTTGAACAATTGCCGCTCTTCAAATATTAATCAGAGTTTTCGCTAATGTTCCATACAGCGATCTGTGCAACCCAAACTCAGTGAAAACTCCTCATTCGCTCTGTTCTCGAGACAGTAAAAAATGTACCCTCAGTTTGACAAGATGTAAAAGCTACTTCGCAATTTGAAAGAGGTAATTTGGAAGACTTGGTTTTCACGACTTGTGAATCGGCTTCTGTAAACAAGCTTTAAAATACCTTAATGCAGATATAAGAATTCGAAGTTGAATTCAAACAAAAACACCCCCATATAAAATTTAAAACTAGGAAAGGAAAAAATTCAAAATCTACATCATTCTATGATGAACGTAGATTCATTTTTTTAAACTGAGTCAGGCTACTCCTTTGTCTTCTTTGGCATTATAATTATCCACATCAATTTTAATTTCAACATTAGTCTCTATTTACCTTAAGTCTTTTTCTGTTTGCTTGCCTTTCATTGCAAATCCTGTCCCACATTTAAACATTTTTTTAAAAAAATTTAAACATTTAAACATTTTTTTAAACACGTGTAGTATTTAAAAAAATGAAGTCCTTTGTTCTCCATAATCTCTTCTGGTGCAGAAACTCCGTTGCTTGAAATCGATTGCCACTGACTTAAGATTTTCTTTTATTGCTAAAGACTTTAAAAATTTTTCGCTTTCCATCATAATACACATTTTCATCATTCGCATCACAACTCATTCTCAATTAATTATAATTCAATTAATCATAACAATCTTGTTGTCATTTCATTCAGTCTTTCTTTTTATTATTTACGATATTCCCCGGATTCTCCAAAGTCCAGTTGTCTTGTCATGTCATGTTCTCACTTATTGTTAAATATCACTAAGTTTTGGGAAATTTTTAGCATATTTTGTTACATTCGGATAATAGGAATTCTACAACATATAGTGAGACCGTCACAGGACGGCCGCTCATGGTTCCATATGTAAAGTGTTTCAGTCTCCTTAGCTTTTTAAAGAGACTTTTCTGAGGACTATTCCTGATGTTCAGCACCTGCGTTAAGCTTACTTTCGGCGATAGTCTTTTGCGGGAATAGTCGCTATTAGAAAATTCTTCCCATATGTATAAAATTAAGAAAGTTATTATGGATATGGATTCGAAAGTCGAATTGAATTAAAATAACATGCCGCCATACTTAAAGACTACGCTTCGGATACGAACTCCTAAGATATATATATGGTTCTTTGCCAATGGGGTTTAATTTACATTGATCAAACTAAGAAAGCCTTAAAATTTCATGTTAAGGAGCATTAGGATATGCTATGAAAAAAGAAACATATACATCCTCTATTGCCCAATGCTGTTGGTCAGAAAGTCACATTTGTGTCACGAAATTATTCAAAACACATCTTCCATTGGTGAATTAGATCTACTAGAGGCGTTTCACATTCGTAAAAATCTTTGTGTTTAGTTAATATTTTGTATTTTAACAATTTCACGTTCTTGTGTTCTTATGTTGTTCAAGTTCCCACGTTCAGAATATGTTGAGAACAAGAATTGAATATCGGAATCATGGATTCTCATCTACACGAAGCAATGTGTTTTGTATTGTCCGAAAGGCAATAATCGTTTCAATTTTCACGAAGACATTTTATTGAAGCACAAAATACATACACGGACATAACAACGAAAACGTGCGTTTCAAAACTCGGCAGAAAAGGTACACACACACACACACTCATAGTCACATCTATTGATCTGATTCTTATACATTCTAGAAGCTGGCTTCACTACCCCAGCTTCAGTTCATTTCAGTTCGTAACATCCTCCCTTCCCCCCAGCGTTGAGACTTGGACAGAGTCTCAAATTTATAACAAGTACAATTGAATAAATCAAATCTTTTAGGTGCTTTCACACATCTAGCAGAAGAAGTAAATCGCTTCATTATTACATCGTCAGGAGACAAACTAGTCTTAATTTCAGAAGGTCGCCGAGAACCGAATTTTCTCTCTCCTGTTTTCTTATCTTCAAAACATCTGTCGTTGGTGTGAAACTTATCATAAAAAATACAATTAAGGTGCTTACCTGCATTATTATCAAAGCTTATTAAGACAGAGGTCCGTCGCGAGTTCACTCACTTCTGGTTTTCCAAGAACAAAACTATTACTTTTAGAATTAATGTGAGAAAACCCGCTTCTTGCTAACGATACCATTTCTTCACCTTGGACGTCTTGGCAAAGAAAGTTCATCAGCTATTCTAAAGTATGAGAACTTTCGTACTGTTGATAAAACTAATCTTTCGGTTATTTTCATTTCACACGGCAAAGGCTCTAAATTAATAGAACACCTTAAAGTGTCATTATTTAAGTCCCACATTATCCTTAAAACAGAAGTTTCTCCAGAATGCTTGTCAACATTTTTACATGCAACATGGCTATCAAAGCCACGAAAATTAAAACAGCCTATAACATGAATAATTTTCAGAATAAATCCACATATCCTTTTCTCGGAAAGAACTTCAAAACTGAAAGTTTATGACTTTTTTCAAATCACTAATTTCAACAGAAAATATCTTGCGTTCCTTCGGTTTTCTTTCATCCCCCCCAAACAGTGCGTGTACCATGGTTTCTTTCCGAAGTGGAGGAACAGTTAATAATGTCATAATCATTTCGATTACATAACTACTTTGGCTAGCTGAATCACAAAGAGCGCGAACTTTCCGCTTTTGTCCTCGAGCCCGAATGACTACGCAAAGAGTTTGCAAAGTAAACGGTTTCGTTTCTACAGCAATTAGAGAGAGAATTCTCTATTTTACATACATTCCTCTTTCCTTGTTGAGGATACATAACATCGAAATAGGAATTATTACACTGAGAACATTTCAACTGATTTTTAACATTACATCAACAGTTTCTTTAAGCCAAATATTAAACATTTTTACGTATTATTTATACCTATTTTATCTGCCTATTTATTCACAAAGTTATTTCTTCCGCTTTCTTGGCATGCCTTCGTAGTATAATGGTCAGCACGCTCGGCGCGCATTCGAAAGGTCCGTGGTTCGAGTCCCGGAGGGCATTGCTCATTTTTCACATCTCCTGCTTCCAAAAATGCTAATGTCTCTACAAAGTAGTCACATTATCACATAGTCGAGATTAATTATAACGACCGTCAAATGTAATTAAATATTTTGCCAAAATTTTTAAAATAAACACAAAATCATGTTCCTAGTCTTAGATGGTGAATTAGATACTGCACTGAACACTCACTCACTCAAATGAGATGAAGGAAAAGCCAAATTTCTGTACTCTTGTCCACAATCCAGGGTAAAGAACTGTTATTGAATTTTGAAACTAAAGCCCTTCATCTATTTCTGAATTTCAATTTTTTGTTCTAGTAATTCTTCTTCTAAATTTGATGTTCTACTGTATGTGCATTTGCGAAAGGATCTAAAATCAACTTCGTATATTTATGTTAAAAATATCCTGGGATCGCTACGCAAAATCAACATGAAGATCGTTTTTCTCTTTCTAAACGAGGCATTTGAATTTGCGTTCTATGACAACCATTTTTAAACTGAGATTCAGCCATTTTTAGCTGCCATCCACAGAAACTGGATTCGAGAGTTCGTAATCAGAAGTTTAGGAGTACTTTTTCTGAATGAAATTTTATCTACTATTGCAATTCGATTTCATTGCATTTTTTTATCAAAAAATCTCTCTTCAAAACAAGAGTATTTGCAGAATTTGCGTTTTTGATTCTCCAAGACATAATTACCAATTTTTGGAAACCAAACCTTTTCCTTCCACTAATTCTTTCCTCTATTATGAAAGTTTCCTGTATTGCAGCTTGAATGATGTAGTTTATGTGCTCTTCCAACTCTTCCATATAAAAACATGTGCTGAGTTGCAACGCTTTTCCTTCTTTCCACGAAGCACTCAGCGCTACAGGTCCTGTTGCATTTATCATTACAGAAGCATTTTGATAAAACTGGACTATGCTTCAATGAAACTGCAGCCACTGGGAATTTCATGTTTACTTGTGGTGATTTATAAGTTGAATCCTTCCCCTTTTTGCTGTTCATTGCCAAATTTCGAAACTAGTGAATGTAAAGCAAGAACAGAATGATTAAACTATACGCTTAAGAGCACATTTTCGTCTAAAATATTTAGCGAAGAAAGAAATTCCATCAACTGAATCAGATGCACTGAAGATCATGAACTGAATTATCTTGGTAAAGGAATGTACATCAACATGCCATGTCCAAAGGGCAATGCCGATTTTCGTAGAATTCGGCTATCGAGAATTCTACGAAATCAGGGAATGTGAATTAAGGGAAATTAGTGCATGTGAAGTTTCAGTGAATGATCACATAGATATAAATCTTTCACATAACTATAAATATTGCTTAAATGACCGTAAAACTTTGACTGCACATGACCATTCAGTTCAAAACTTCAGTTTGCTAATAAAATATTACATCAAAAATGAAATTCTTTTATCGATACAGGTTTTGCATGTACTTTGTATTTCAAAATCACTGTAGAATTCATGAACCTTCTTGGTTAGGTTGTAGGGTTTAACTCTATAAATCTTAAGTTCTTACTTAGAACGAACCACGAACACTTTACAAGCGAATAATCGCTTAAGTGTGAACAGAACAAGTGAGACTTGAGAAGGGTTTAAAACCCTTTATTTTTCAATATATTTACAATCAGTTCCGGCTTGGAACTTTACAATAAAGCCACCACTCGGACTTGAACTTAAATTCTAATTATTTGAACTAAAATTAACTTAACTAAAGTTCTTAAATAATATAGCCGAAGCTATCAGACTCTAACTAGTTGGCCCCTAAATATTAATTAAATCGGCGAAGCCTAGCAAGGGCCTAAGGTATGGCCGAGCGTAATAACAGCTAAGGGAGACGTAGCCAGAAGGCAAATGCGCGCTAGTCAGGAAATCAGACTCTCTCTCTTGAAGTCGACTTAAATAGTCACGACTTAATAGTTAAGTCACGACTTAAATAGTACTCATTCTCATTTGCATTCTCTGCGTTTCTGAATTCACATTCTGGCAGGAAATTGTAAGCTGAAATTAGAATAAGATAGGAAAGATACAAAACTTAAAATAACTGTTAGAAAACGCATTTTAAACCTTACAAAGTATTCAGCTGCCATAAAAGTAGGACGATTAGTAAAAAATTATTTAAAAAAAAAGTCTTAATAATTTATGCTGCCCAGAATTTGAGAATAAAGTTATTACCGAAATGACAGAAATTTTTTAATTTTATGGATGCTCAGAATAAGGAGCGGTGAAAACTTGCGTTCTGAATGGTTGTGTTTACAAGGTATTTTCTCCCTCTTTTTGGCTTGCCATCGTAGTGTAATTGGAAGCACGTTCGACACATATTCGGGAAGGCAGAAGCTTCAATCTCGACGAGGGTGTTGCTTATTTCTTCAGTTTCCTAGCATCCAAAAATTAAAAAAAAAAGTGGCACTACAGTGGAGTTTGAACTAAAAAGTTGGTAGAGAATGTTTTGTCGCCACCAGGATTTGGCGAACGGGTCCTCTAATCCTCAGTCGCCATTTAAAAGGAGACGTATATGAGGTACTTTCTCTCTCTACATGACTTTGGTATGAAACTGTAAGCACGCTCGACGCGTGCTCAGGAGGTCTCGAGTACGAATCCCGCCGAGTGACTGCACATTTCTCCCATTCCTGCATCGATATAACCTAATGATTCTAGATGTTTTATAAAAATGATGTAGCAAAGGGAGAAGGTTGGTTTGAAAAAGGTATATTAAATATTTATTATTGTAATTTTATATTAATGTGGATTTCATTAATTGTGCGGATTTTTACATGTAAGATAAAGCCAGTTTTTAAAAAAATGAAATAAAAATTAGGTTATTCAAAAAGACTGTGTCGTACAAATATTTCGTATCCAAATTTGAATTTAACGAAAAATTTCGAAGCATTGAGGAAAATTCTCTAAAACAAATAATCTGTGAAATTTTATCGTTAAATGTGATAAAAAAAACACTTTTCTGTCATAGCACCTCTTCAACGCTGGAAGGGATGGAAGAAAAATCCGAGGCATTGGAAGAGAAGAATGAATACAATAAACGTGGATTTGCGGAACGTTTTTTCGTATGTACGTTTTATCTTATTTACGCTAAATTGTTTCCATTTAATTTGTCCAACGCTAGAATTTCAATCACAGGCGGTTGAATGTTCATTCATCATTGCTGAATGTTTGCTGACATCAGTTCTGTTGAGAAGTTAATGATTTAAAAAAAATTCTATCTCTTAAAATTGAAGTCTAAGAAAGCTTATTAATTGTAAAAGCAGACGGTGCCGAAGTATTTTCAAATATGGAAGAAGAAGTCAAGGTGGAATTAATTCAGAATTGAAGAATGAAGAATTGAATGATATCATAACAGTCGACAGTAAAAGCAGTATTATAAAGAGGATAAAGTGGCTTCCACTCTAAGCTAATTGTTAAAAAAGGCATAGGAGCTTTGCAATGGATATCGACTCAAATGAATAAAGTTGGTTTGGTTTTGGTTTATTTGATTATGGCAAAGCACTCCGCGGCTATGGAAGAGATATCTTCGTGGAGGCTTTCCAAGGGAAACTGGCAGGTGTACACGTTACGCATGGGGAAAGCTACGAAAGCGCCCGTGCAGCCAGCCCGTTCGCCGAGATTCGGACCCCAGACCGACCTACCAATGTCCAGCTACTCGGCCGTTGATCGGCCCTAAATGAAGAAAGAAGAGGTTATATTTTGACAAATATTGAAAAACTTTCAAAGAATTGTGTCAGTCATTGCCTCAAGAAAAAATTCCAGCTTTCTAAAAAAATAATTGAAGCAATATATATCATATGATATATATTGCTTCAATTATTTATATATATATATATATAATATCAAGCAAGAATGGAAATCTCTTCAATTAGCTTTGGTTTAATTTTCTTCCTTTTAATTGCAGCAATACTTAGCTTTGTTTAAATTATATATTCTTTCTTGATCTGAATTATATCTAACATAATTTTTCCATAGAAAGTTAACTTTGTGTAATGCGATTTTGCAACGTATAGCCATATTTAGCGCAACCATATACAGCCTATTAAATTTTGTTGCATTTAGCTCTGCATTAATGACGTAATACGTATAATAATATTAAAGAAATATAATAATTTTGTATTTTGTGATTATTTGATTGTATTAGCTTTATATTGTATGTAAATTTTATTACATCACTACTGGCTCATGGTATTTGCGCTTGTCATCACCAGTTGATTCACGGCTTTATGGTTACATTTTTCTTTATTTTTTCTAAATTCTTAAAAAAAAAGAGTTACATTAGTAAAAGGCACAGATTTCTTGATCTTCTCTTAAGCTATGACCCGTAATTTATTTCAAAACTTTTGGTATTCAACTAGATTTTACTGTATTAATGAGAGTAGAGTATTTCACTGTATAAATCCATAAAAATGTGAGAAGTAATCTAAACAGCTTCAGTCTTTTGACTAAACTTTCAGCATATACTTAATTAATAAAATGTTTTTACTATAAACGCATGTATTTATGCTTCTTAATTTTTGATTTTTTAAAACAATATCTGAAACTGTAAATTAATATAAAATGTTAATTATTCCAAAAAAGGCAAAGGAACTGTCTGATTTTTCAATGGAGACTGACTCAAATGAAGAAAGAGAAGGACACTTTATAAGAAGATTTGAAAATCTCTGCACTTTCCACAGCGAAACTCGAATAGTGTCAATAATTTTCTCAAGTAGAAATCCCATCTTTAAAACAAATAACATATGCGTTGACAGAAACAGTTTTAATATACGTTTAAGTCTGCAATACAAGTGAAAGAATTTCTAAAAAGATAACATTTACATTGACATTGCGTCTGATCGGCAAGGCCGTATGTATATGGTTTAGAACACTTTTTGTGATGTCTGTAAGAATGTATATATAGTGGAATATGTTCAAGAAATTAAGACATTTATTAAAAATACACAAATCCAGGTATAAAGTACCAGGGGCATTTTGACATTAAAATGAAGAAATAATTCTTTCTTACTGTGGCTTTGGGAAAAACGTGATTTCTTAACGAAAACCAGCCGAGCACAGGCTTAATATGAGATTAAGACTGCAAGGCTTCAAAAAGTGAAAGGCTAAAAAAACAACATTACGTTGAGTAAAACAGTTTTAATATGTTGTGGGGTTTTACTTATTTAATTCTTAAGTTCTGACTTAGAATCCCGCGAATACTAACAGGCGAATAATCGCTTAAGTGTGTGAACAAAATACGTAAGACTTAAGGAAGATTCACAACCCCTTATTTTTCAGTATATTTACAAACAGTTCCTACTTGGAACTTTACACAAACCCTCCACTCGGGCTTGAACTTAAATAATGATAAATTTAAATTAAACTAAACTAAACTAAACTATCTGAAAGGTATAGCCGAAGCTATCAGAAATCTAACTAGTTAGCCCCTAAGTATTAATTAAATGGGCGAAGCCAAGCAAGGACCTAAGGTATGGCCGAACGTAGTAACTAAGAGAGAAATTAGCCAAAGGCAAACACGCGCTAGTCAGGGAATCAGATTCTCTCTCTAGAAGTCAAAGAAGTATCGACTTAAATAGTACTCTTTCTCATTTGCATTTACTGCGTTTCTTAAATTACATTCTGGCAGGCATTGTAAACTGAAATTAGAATAAGATAGGAAAGATACAAAATTTAAAATAACTGTTAATAAACTTAGGACAAACCTTACAATGTGATTAAGTCTGCAATACCTCAAGAAATGAAAAATTTTCTAAAAAGATATATTGTACAATGAAAGAAACAGTTTTAATATGTGATTCATTCTGCAATACCTCAAGAAGTGAAAGAAGTTTTTTTAAAAAATAACATCTACATTGAGAGAAACAATTTTAATATGTGACTAAGTCTGCAATACCTCCAGAAGTGAAAGAAGTTCTAAAAAAATAACATCTGTATCGAGAAGAAAAGTTTTAATATGCGATTAAGTCTTCAATAGCTCAAGAAATGAAAGACTTTCTAAAATGATTTTTTATGCTTAGTAGCGGCTAAGCCTAAGTCGGCTAAATGACCCCTGCTCCAATGAAAAAAATAAAAGTCTTAGAACTGTGTTCTGCGTCAGATCACAAATGCCCCCTCGTATGTTAGAAATACTAAGATAGACGACGAAATAAAAATTGTTCAGATCAAAACATACTTCTACCGTCTGGTGAAAAGAAAAAAAAAACCTTATAATACTTGTAATCCAAATTTGTAATTATGACTATAATGATCCGAGCAATAGCAAAAGAACATGTCTATCTTGAATAAGCAAGTTATAGGTGAATAGTATTGTATTTTATATATCGTATTTAACTTTTGTATTTTGTGATTATTTGATTGTATATAGCTTTATATTGTACGTAAATTTTACTACATTACTACTGGCTCATGGCATTTGCACTTGTCATCATCAGTTTGACTGCTTTCTGATTATATTTATCTTTAATGTTTCTAAATTCTTAAATAAATAAATAAATAAAAATAAAATTTTGCATTACGCCCAAAGGGGCTTTTTTTAACGTTTTGTGTGTTACCTTTATTTATTAAATATCATATTCTTCGCACTTAAACCATAAAATTCAATTCAACAGCAATATCGCGAAATGATTTTAAAATATAGCATACCTTTAGAATTTCCTATATACAGTCTTGCGAGCTGAAGATTTTTTTTCCTGTACAGTTTTTCCATTGCTCGCTTTGAAATCGTTCAGTTTGTTAATCAAAGATTCGTTAAAGTTTTACAAAATATGAAATAGACAATTAATTCCAAATTCCAAATTTGGGTCTCCAGATGCCCACATTCGCAGTAGGATTACGTCATTCAAAATTTGATGGCTCTAGGTACCGTTGTTTTATCACAAAGCGAGAAACATACGTACATTTATGCATATTCTCCATTATCTAATTTCTTTAAACATAATATAGGGCTCTAATATTTAGGGGCAATAATTTGAAAAATTAACCCACATTTAGAGTGAATCAACGCAAAATGCCAAAACGAAATTCACAACCCTTTAGGCTAAAATGAGTTACATTAGTAAGACGCACAGATTTCTTGATCTTCTCTTACGGCACGTAATTTATTTCAAAATTTTTAACTGAGTTATAGTAGGGGTTGTGCACTATGCACAGGCACCCTGGTGTTTAACGCCCTTACTTCGGACGCAATTTCTAAGAAAAGTAATATCTATATTGAGAGAAACAGTTTTAATATGTTATAAATTGTGCAATATTCAAGATGTGAAAGATTTGCTATATCAGACTTACAAAAGAAAATTCAATGTCATTCTTTAAGCTAAATTTCGCTAAAATTCTTTTAATAGTTAAGTAAATAATCTTGGTAAGCAGTCCAAATGTGCAGAATCATCGTTTGTTAACAACCGTCAGATCTTCGAACTCTTGCTGCATATCATAAACTGGATATGAGTTTTGCATCGCAAAACAAACATTTAAAAAAGTGACTGGAAGAGGGGTGTCAAAAAGAATGAAATAAACCAAACACAGAATGGAAAATAGAACGAAAAGATCCTATGATAAGGTGCTAACGTAATCTCAAACCTCCGCATTCGTTCTTTCATTAATCAGAGTCTCGGAATGTTTTGATTAATGTGTTGCACTGACATCTCATTTCCTTCTCTGCAACACCCAAAGATCTTTGATTGGAAATGGACTCGGTCGAAAAGATTCCATCCCTCGCGAATCATTCATAGATGTTTTTCTTCGAAGGAGGACTCAAACTGATTTTCATCACTTCCCTCGAGGGATTTTTTGAATTTTTTCTCTGAGAATTTTCACATTATTCGTCATCATCAAATACTGGTTTTCGTATATGTCATTTGCTGTACTTGAATATGCAAGATATAAGGGAAAATGTATGTA
>KK118620.1:72565-134815 GCA_000611955.2 Stegodyphus mimosarum
GTCAAAACATTTTCTTTATATATGTATAAAGGAATGGAATGTCCTATATATATATATATATATACATATAGGACATAGATTAGAATACTTAGGTCAGTCTTCTTGTTTAAATAAATAACTAAATCATAAACTAAAATAAATAAGTAATTTATTATGTCTTTTAGTCCAAAGTGGCTTTGTCCCTGAAGGACTATTGTTTTCGTTTTGCGATTTTGCGTCGATTCACTCAGAATGCCCGTTTCGCTTTTCAGACCTCAAGAAATTGTTGCCAGTAAATATTATCGCCCTGTATTATATTTAAAGAAATTAAATACTGAAGAATCTCCATAAATGTATGTATGTTTCGCGCATTGTGATAAAACAACGGTACCTAGAGTCATCGAATTTTGAATGACGTAATCCTGCTGCGAATATGGGCATCTGAAAGCCCAAATTTGAAATTTGGAATTTGTTTTATTATCGATTTCATATTTTGTAAAACTTTAACGAATTTTTGATTAACAAACTCGACGATTTCAAAGCGAGCAATGGCAACGTTGCACGGAAAAAATATTTTTATCTCCAGCGCGTGAGACTGTGTTTCGGAAATTCTAAAGGTATGCTTAATTTAAAATTATTTTGCGATATTGCTCTTGAAATGAATTTTATGGTTTTAGTGAGAACATGGTATTTAATAAATAAAGGTAACACACAAAATGTTAAAGAAACGCTCCTTTGGACGTAATTTAAAATCTGAAAAACTTTTTTTTTTTTTTTTTTTTTTTAAGTTGGTGATTTTTACTTTGGGCAGTAAATATGAATTCAGCTCTTTAAAAGTTTCGCTGTAAGAAGCGCATATTTCAATGCCTCTCATAAAGTGTGCTCTTCTTAATACTAGGTCGTTTATGTAAATGTTTTAACAATTCGTTTAACTTGCAAGTTAGAGGCGCTTTATCTTCTTCTTTATTCTCTCTGCTTTCGCTGTCACAGCTGATGTGATAAGAACATCTCATTCTTCATTCGCCATTTTTGACTAATTTTTTACTTCTTCTTCTTCCATATCTGAAAAATCTTTCACCGCCAGTTACTTTCGCAATTTGTACGATTTCCTTAACTTTCTTTTCAGTCGATGAAACCCTTTAAAATTGTTGATAACTTTTGGCTAGAACTGATGCTATCAAGAATTCGGTGTTGATGAACGAATACTGAACCGCGTATGTATGAAATACTAGTGATGAACAAATCAAATAGATACAGTTAAGGTACCACCAGCAAGCGAAATAGCGTTACACAGATCTGTGTTCTTCAAGGGTTTACTTATTCTGAAACACAGCATAACAGAAAAGTTACTAATTAAATAAAGGTATCACACAAAATGGTAAAAGAACGCCCCTTGGGACATAATTTAAAATCTGAAACATTTCAGATTTTTTTCTATTTTTAATTTGACTGTTTCTATCACAGTTATTTCAATTAATGCATATACACTGCTGGCCACCCAACTTCAAACACTGAGAAAGAGAAGAGATATCACAACAAAATTTATTTAGTAGATACCATGTTGACCAAATATCAAATGATTAAATTTCTAGACTTCTGTGAAGTGCGGTTCCTTCCAGAATCAGTAGCCAGAGTAGCCGCCATTGTTGGAGATCACCGCTGCCACACGCCTCGGCATTGATTCAAAGAGACTTTGGATGTATTCTTGGGGTATAGCAGACCAAGCAGCTTCCACACGTTGCCAAAGTTGATCTGGTGGGGCAGCTTGGGATGTAATCTGGGTCAATCGTTCAGCAACCATGAACCACATGTTTTCTATCGGCGAACGATCCGGAGAGCGAGCCGGC
The DNA here is from genome assembly GCA_000611955.2 of Stegodyphus mimosarum. NCBI lineage: Eukaryota > Metazoa > Arthropoda > Arachnida > Araneae > Eresidae > Stegodyphus > Stegodyphus mimosarum. Next base: position 74,392 of record KK118620.1, read on the forward strand.
CAGGGAAACAATTCAATCTGGCGATTCACGAAGAACCCTTGGACAATGCGTGCCACGTGTGATCGCGCATTATTCTGTTGAAATATGGCTGTGGGCAAGCTGTAAAGGCATGGAAGAACAACTGGCTCCAAAACCTCAGAGATGTAGCGCTGGCTGTTTAAAGTACCGACAATGCGTACTAGAGGAATGCGAGAGTGATATCCAATGCCGCCCTATACCATAATACCCGGTGCAGGACCAGTCTGGTGGTGCATAACACAGCTGTTCAGCATCCTCTCTCCACGGTGTCTCCAGACTCGAATCCGACCATCCTGGTGTTGCAGACAGAAGCGTGACTCGTCAGTAAAGACAATTTCATTCCATTTTGCCGTCCACGTCCTTCTTTCATCGCACCATTGGCGGCGGAGACGTCTGTGGTTCTGTGTCAAGGGTAGACGAAGCAATGGACGTCTTGCTGACAGACCACTCTGCTGTAAACGGCGTCGAATTGTACGCGCAGACACTGGATGATGCGTTATAGACTGAACGTGCTATGCTATGGTTCGTGATGTGACTGAGCCATCCGTCACTGCCATGCGCAGAATGTTCCTGTCATCACGTGAAGTGGTGCACTGAAGTGGATGCGATCGAACACGTCGGTCCGTCGTACCCCCCTGCATCCAACGGTCACATATCCTCATTAAAGATGTTTGGTTTCCTCCAACACGACTATCGATTTCCCTGAAAGATAATTCACACTCTGGGTAGGCCACTATCCTTCCTCTGGCGAACTGGGATACTTGATCAAACTATGATCGCTGTTTACTACGAGGCATAATTGATCGTTTTTTTTTAAACCACAAGAAAATCACAATTGTCGAACTTGAAATCCTCGAAAACTCCAAGTCTTAAATAGCGCTTTGAAGTGGCGCCATAGGCGCGCGTGATATGCGTCTGCGCTGAAATTCTAATCATTTGCATATCTCACCTCCGCTAATGCATGTTGTAAATTTCATGTTATTTGCATGCTTCCTTCAGGGTGTTGCATTTACGGTGGCCAGCAGTGTGTAAATATATCTATGTTCTACAAAAGCATACACAAATAGGTAAATTCCCAAGCAAGGAAGTTTGTCAGTTACAAAAGACTTCTGAACCGAACACTTCTTGTGTGTGCTTTCCCCAAATTGTCCCTGGTTGGGCTAAAAATGTCCAGGTTTAAGCAAAATATATTATGGTAAGTTTAATAATACTGTTGCGTGCGCGCGGCTTCGTAATGGATTAAATGCACCATAGATAACTTAACGAAATGATAATAGCTTGATAAAATTTATTTGCCCCAAACGACCACTCTACAGGTCTGGATAACTCGCACAGCTCTTCTTAGTATCACAAAGCACAGCCAGTAGTTATATTTCAATCTACTAAGAATGTTAAAGACAATGCAATGCAAAGCGTATTTAAAGGCGAAGCTGGCATGGAGGTCTCAATACTTCGAAATCAGCTCTGAACTAAAATCTGAGAGCTGATGCTTTCTCCGCGCTTATATAGTTTCCCTCGGCCGCCCAGAAATCTCTAGAACTTTCAATTCTTCGAAATTATTGGAAGTCATATACGTTTGAAGTTACATATAAGAGCCGGATACGTTACAATTATATATAAGGATCAATTATAGTTATTTAATCTACATGCGAAAGTATATCTTAATATGATAATATTACCTCTCATCTGTACGAGATTTAGAAGAAATCTGATGTGGACGTTACATGAGTTCCCTTGTACGATCTACACCTATTAAATTATGCACACTTTTTGCTGCACTTCAGTTCAACGTATTTCATCCAGTTGTTCTAACTTAATTTAACCGATCAAGGCAAGTTGAAAATGACAACAAAAATTGCAGATTTGAAAATTAAATATCCCGGTCAAATTTTGTAATACAGGATTCAAACGTTTCATAATTTTAGTTTTTCAGAACATATAAAACTTGCCCAGATACAAGTATAATAACCAGGAGAACGCATTAAAAGTTGGATTTCGTTAATTTCAGAAACTTATTATTTTTTTTTAATTCGTCTTTGTCAAAACAGGAATATTTTTGACATTAAAACACTTCTGTAACTGGAAGTCTATAACTACGGTCAACCATTGAGAAAATAAATGCCGGGTAAGAACTTTTAAGCCAGATTAAGGGTGGGTGGGTGTATACATACAAAATTTAGATGTACTACGCCTAATCATGTTCGAGTTATACGAGATAAATACATTACGCCCGTAGGTACGTATGTTCGTACAGACGTCACTAAAAAACCGATCAAAATGGATATTTCCGTTGAAATATAACACCCGAAATTTTTCACGATTGCAATACTTACTTTAATTTGTAGAATGACAAAAAAGAAGTGTTAATAAAATATTTCTGATTGCTAACAAGAAAGCAAAATTACATATTTAAGAATTTATACTGTAAATAAGATTATTAATATAAAACATCTGATGTATACAGCCCATGAATTCCTTGTACGGAATATTACATTAATTGCACTTTTTGCTGCATTTCATTTAAACTTATTTCCTGGAATTTCATTAGAGATATATTTCTCATTCAGTTCTGTTCTCAGTTCGCGGCAAGGTAAAAATTCCTAAAACGTCAAAATATCTTCATTAAAAGTTGCAAAATATAGAAAATAAACATAAAAAACCAAGCACAGTTAAAGAAATAATAAATAAGAACAATTTTTATAATTAAAATTAAAGTTTCTACGGAAAAACAAGCAATTCAGCCAGCAGGCAACAAGGCAGATTTTTCGGTGCGTAAAAATAGAAGTTTAATTTCGATCACACTCGGAAAAAAGACGCTGAAATGAAGGTGTAAAAATTGAATTCACTATTTTGCTAAGTTTCAAATGTAAACAAATATGGTTACTATGGTAAATAAAAATTAACCGGAAGATAAGAAAAACATAATTCCCTCATTTTTAAAGCAAAGAATGCTCAATTAACCAACATATAAGAATTAGAAAAAAAATTGAGTTCACTGAGCCGAGTAACACAGTGGATATATATATATATATAAATATGACTATTTATAGTATGATAAAATTACCTTAAACCTTAATAATGGAGGGTAATGAAAGATTTTGAAGAGTTAAGGGATTATCTTGTAAATATTTCTTGTAATTACTTGTGAAAATGTATATTTAAAATGTATGGATGAAATATATGGATTCTTTCCTTTTACTAATAAAGGGCCAACTCTTTTCAAAAGTCTCAATTATAGCCCGAATTGAGTCAAAATTTTAATCTTTTTCTCCTTTTCCTTAACTTTTTGGCCTGTATTTAGTAAGTTTTGCTACACATCTTAAATTAAGTTTCAATATAATTAAATATTACAATACTTTTTATTTTCATAAAATTTTTTTAAATTTCTCTTAATCAAAATTCAAAAATACTTCTTAAATTAAATTTACTAAAAAAATTATTACAGTCCTTAGTAATTTGCAACCATTTTTCACATTGCAACAGTTTGTTTTTTTACAATTTTTATACATTTTTACACACATTTTCACACACATTTTTACATTACTGCACAGTTAGATTTAAAAAAATTTTTTAGCTACAGAACACACTTTTTACATTACATATAGTTTTCAGAATAATTTTAAATAGTTTTTAAAAGGTTCTTACATACAGCAGCTTATCACTCAAATTTACCTTTTACTAGCGCCCTCTTTTATAAATAGAAGGAACACTACTTTACATCACTTAATTTGACTTGCTACTTGTCCACACTCCAATAGAACTAATGGTAAATTAATTAATTTAATTTAAAACTTACTTGCCTTTATTATATTATTTTAGTATTACTTAATTTAGTTTCTAGTTTATTTTTAGTATGTTAATAGTTTCTGTATCTTTTTTGTTTATATGCATATTCGTGTCCGGGAAGTTTTTTGTGGGCAAGAGTTTCTAAATTAAATTGGTTTTCTAAAAAATTGGTATTATAAAGGGTATTGTTTTGTATTGGCTTTGATTTGTACTTTTCTAAACGTTCCGCTTGTTTGAATAGCCTTTGGTAAATCACATTATTTGGTTTTACTTTTGGTTTTGAATTTTACACTTGACTACATAAATGACGAAATACGAATTGAATAATTGAAGAGTTAGGTTTGAGGGCAACTTCCCCTTGATAAGTCTGTCTTCTGCCCCCAGCTCAACAATTATTCACTTATGCATATTTTTTTATTTTTAGGATTTAAAAAAAATTAATTACAATTTTATATTTGATACTTGCACTTGATTTACTTATGTTCTCAGAATTTAAATGATATTGTAGATTAGTTCGCAGCAATATAAATTATTTATAATTTCTTTTAAACAATATACTTTTGGTGCGGCCGATTGCAATAAAAAAATCAGGTTCACAACTAGATATTATAGCAGTCCTGTATACAAAATTTCAACGTTCTGAGGCTGCTCATTTTTAAGTTATGTGAGATAAATACATACGTACCTACGTACATACAGACGTCACGAAAAAAATCTCTTTTGGATCCATTTTAAATCGTTGTTATAATTCGATTCGGGAAAACTCTTTACTATATCCTTACGCGCAGATATCACGCACAAACATCGTTAAATTACATTCGATAGTGGTCAAAATGGATATTATCGCTAAAATATGATACTCGGAATTTTTCGTGATTACAATACTTCCTTTACTTCGTACGAGGAAGTAAAAAATACGTGTATGCTTTCTTAGAGCGTAATTTTGTACTCTGAATGCCTGTATCACTTGATGTTCAACACTTTAAATTATAAGAGCTTAGGATTGATTTTAGATTACTTCATTTTGATATTCAGATATTCAGAAATTTAGAAACATTAAGATTAAAACTTAAGAGTTACACAAATTGTGTTATAAAGGCATTAAAACAATTTTTTATTATCCTGACGCATATTGATCATCTAATTAAGTTTTGTCCCACAAAACAATAAGCATAAGGCATCTCCTATGAACGTTCTGAATAATTTTAGCAATATTTAAGCTTAAATTTAAGAAATACTGAATTCTTATAACAATTAATTGTGTAATTTCAGAAACAGTTTCTAACAATTTTTTACTATAAAATATGCATTACGTACATGCACTCATTCAAATATTAATATTATCGTTTAACGGCTGTTAATATGAAAATGATAAATATATATTTCAGGAAATTATCTTTCCTATGAAAGTTAAATATCAGCAATATGTAGTGAAATGCAGTATGCAGGTTTTAGTTTTAATAATATAAAAACTATTTACAGCCTAGTATGCTTCTAAAATGTTCTAACTTTCAAAAAGGAAAAGAAGTTCGATATCAATTTTCATTTAAAGAAATATGTTGTTTTTCAAGGGAGTAAATTTCAATGGGTATTTAAAAAATCAGGGACTTAAGGATTAATTCAGTTCTCCCTTCAGGCAAAAATGCATAAAACCTCAAAATATCTTCATGAAAATTGAAAGACATAGAAAAACATAAAACACCAAATACAGTTAAGACAATTAAAAAACAGTTTTTACAATTAAAATTAGAGTTTCTACGCAAAAAACAAGCAATTCGACCAGCGGGCAAGAAGGCAGATTTTTCGGTGCACAAAACTAAAACTTTCCTGTTGGTTCCATTCGGCAAAAAGACACTGAAGGTGCAGAAACCGATTTAATTCACTATTCCGCTAAGTTTCAAATGTAAACAAATATGGCTTCTATAATAAAAAAAAATTAGGCTTAGCCACACTTTTACAAATTTTAAATTGTTGATAATTGTACAACTATTTCAACTATTCCATACATTAACTAAAGGCATAAAAACTTTAACCGGAAGATAAGAAAAACATAATTCAATCACTTTTAAAGCAAAAAATACACAATTTACCAACATATAAGAATAAAAAACTGAGCTTGCTGAGCCAAGTAACAGAGCGGGTATATATATATCTATACCACTCTACACCACCAAAAGTATATATACACACACACACATATACATACATATATATATATATATATATACTTTTGGTGTGGCCTACTGCAACCAAAAAGGCAAGTGCACATGTTATAGCAGTTCTATATACAAAATTCCAACATTCTGAGCTTACTTATTTTTGAGTTATGCGAGATACATACGTACGTACAGACGCCATGAAAAAAATCTCTTCTGAATTCATTTTAAATTAGTTTTATAATTCGTTTGGGAAAAAAAAGAGTCCTTTATTCTGTCCTTAGGTGCAGATCCCACGCAAAAACATCGCTAAATTGCATTTAGTAGCGGCAAAATGGATATTTTCGTAGAAACATGATACCCGGAATTTTTCGTGCTTACAATACTTCCTTTAGTTCGTGCAAGGAAGTAGAAATTCAAATTTATATTTATTTTGCACCTGACATCTGAAGTTTGGTACCTGTTAGACAATTCTTTTGGTTATACTTTGTAATTCAAATATACTGGCAGATAGATAATAAATTATAACACTGACATTTCTTTCAAATGACTCTAACATATTCAATTAATCATTAAATAACTTACTTTATTTTGAACTCAAAATAAACAAATTACAAAACTTTCTAAGTTTTCATAGAAGATTTACCAAATAGGACAAAACTTCAAAATAAATAATAACAACATAGTCTCTTTCTCTTATTTGTTAAATTTCTCTTCGAAACACAAATGAAAATACATTACAAAATTAATTACAGAGTTCTTTATTTTATTTATTTATTTATTCCATACCTTCACACTTGATGGTATGTCGATTCTCATAAAGTTTTGTAGCCTTGGAGAGAAATTATTAAAAATTGCTTTCATCACGAATTGTAAATGCTCATCGGACAATTATGTTCTTTACTTATTGATTTTCGACTGAGACCAAAAGCTGTTCACATATAAATGTATTCCCAAACAAAACGATTGTTGTTTGTAAGAAAATTCATAGATGAGTTTTTTTTTATAAAAGTTAGTAAAATGTCTGCCTTCAGCTCTTTGAATACAATTTATATCGCCCAATAAATTAATTAGCTCCTTTATAGATTTTATGATACGTTATACATGTTCATTTTTAATGGGAATGAAGCAGTTTCCTTTTAAAATACATTTGCTTATGCGTAAATAAAAATTTAGAAATTTCAAGTTAGGTTTATAAACTATTAAAGTTGCTCTATATGCTTCGATGTTAATAAAATGACCAAGAGATAATAATTAAATCAAACGAGAGGGTTAACAGTCTAACATCAAGTAGATGTATCAAAATCGAAACGAAACGAAACAATTCTGTAAAATAACATAATAAAATTACATTTAATAGGATTAAAATTTTGCAGAATATTTATGACTGAAGCAAAGTGGCCAAATAAGTTAAAAATGCATTATAAAATTCGCTAAATTATAGAAAAATGTCGCCAAGTAAGAGATTAAGTTGCCAAACATCTTGGCTTCAATTTTAATCAATCGTTTAAAATTAAGAAGTTGGCCGTACATTTTCAGTGATCCTGTCGATTTTGAAAGTGTTTAAATATAGGCCCTCTTTTTTAGGAGCAGTAAAACGTCTGCAGAATTAATTTTTTTTTCCTGAAAAAAAGAATTCACTGAAAACATTTCCGCCAAACTAAGATTAGTTTTTGCCTAATTATACGTTTTACAATGGCAAGTTCTCCTTCAAGAATGTCCACTGAGTGTTGAGATTAGGCGTAAAGCATCGATCAAATAATTTCAAGAATCCTTACGAACCATTCATAAATGAACTTTTGCATTAACGTGTTATGAACAATTCATAAACAAACTTTTGAATCTTCTTAATTAAAAGGATGCGAAAGTCCCTGTTTATATGTTTGCAGTTACATTTATATTTAGTTAATTAAATTCCATTGCTATTTTAAAGGATAATTTTTCTCATTGTTTAGTATTATCATTCTGTTAATGTAATCAAAATATCGTGAACAAAAGTGATTGCATTAACTACTGTATCAGGTTGTTGAAAGTTTTCTTCAGTAAAAGGACTTACAGTGTTATATATGACTCATTTACACTCATTATAATTTTTATCGCTTCAGCCTTTGTAGTGTAATCGAAGGGTAGCAGTTAAACGTAACTACCATATCCAATCACAACAACCTAGCATCTCTTCCCACCTCATCTACACCAAACGAAATCCTGCCATCCACATCTCATCCAGATGCTGTTCATCAAACTTAGGTAGGCAGCAAATATTCGAAAAACAGCAACACGTCTATATATCTACCAGAAAATTGATAGCACGGGAAGATGTGCCTATGAATCACACCGTATCCATGATGTATAGGCTGGAGGCCAGACAACAGCAGCCACAAACGGAGAAACAAAAATGAAAACGGACTGTAATCTATATCCAGAGTAGCGGAGAGAGTCAATTCGCTAAATCAAGAATCTTGAGAGGTGGCACCGCCTTCCAGTTTCAGGAGTAAGAAATAGTAGACATATATTTCTTTGATTTATCGGGGAGAGGGGATGGTGGAGTGATTTCGTGCTGGTGGGGTCTATGATTGGGGTTTAGGTAGGATTTACTCTATCAATGTCTGTATACTGGGGAGGAGAATTAAAAAGAAAACTGGTTTGAAGAACACTATTGAAGCAAAGCTTGACAGGTAGTGTGTAATAGCTTCCCCTTTATTTCCTACGGTAGAACGATACTAAATAATCAGAAGTGCGTTTGAAAATAATATAAGGTCGTGATTCTTTCGGCGAATGGAAGGGGATTGTCATAAACGGAACATATTATTTTTGGCTACTAAAATAGCTTTTCGACTTTGTAAAATGCTGACAGAGTAAAATTTTAGAGTTTTCTGAACTTTGCCTGTAATTTGGCCAATAGAATAGCTTTACGTATAGTATTCTCAAGTGTATAAACTGCATCCTTAATTTTTACCTCTAATTGCTCAGCAAAAAAAAAATTGTTCCATGTTAAGTTGTAGAGCCATTAGGTTATTCGGAAGCAGAGGATGTGAAAAATGAGCAACGGGACTGGGACCACGGACCTCTAGAATACGTGCCCAGCGGGTGGACCACTACACCACGATGCCATGTGAAGAAGGTGGGAGAACTATCTTATATACTTCCCCTTTTAAGGAACGACTGAGAATTAGGAGACCCAATAGCCAAATCCCGGTGGTGGAAAATCATCATCCGCTACCTTTTTTTGTTCGAGAGCCACTTGTAGAGTCATTAGGTTATTTGAAAGCAGAAGATCAGAAAAAATGAGCAACGCCTTCGACGGGACTCGAGCCACGGGCCTCTAGAATACGCGCCCAACTGGCTGACCACTACACCACGAAGGCATGCGAAGAAGGCGGGAGAAATATCTGATAAAGTCATGAATCTACCACCTATAATACATTGTTTTGTTTGTTTGGAGTGGTGAAAACAGTTAACATGAAAACATACTTATCACACACTGAGAGAAAATTGTTATTATCGGTCAAAAGGATTATGTTTCTGTGCTTAGCACCTCTTATTTACTGTCACTGTCAATACCACTGCTTGTGTTACAAGTATCCAGCTTGTGCTACCAGTAGTACTTCTTGTACTGCTTGTAATACCAGTATAGTTAATACGGGTATCCCACAACATGTTACCAACACCTGCATTCACAACTAAACTTCTGCAATCCTATGCAACGTTCCCCAACTACAATGGCTTTTATGCCCAGTTGGACAATACGGCTATTCCATCACATGTTACCAAGATCTGAAACCACAATTAAACTTCTGCGATCCTATATAACGTTCACCCAACTATAGTAGCTTTTATACTTAGTCGTTATATACGCATTGCATTATTGCATGCGCAGCTCTGTTGCCATATGCTTGTACGTACCTTCTTGTAATGATTTATGTGTATAAGCCACACCACTGAATTTCATCTGCTTTTTTTTGTGAAAAAAAGTACGGCTTATAAAGGATAGAAAATGAGGTAGTTTTAAGCGAGGTAGCTACACTTGTTTTAATGCTTGTTTTTTATCCGGCATTTTGATGTCAAAAGTTGAACAATTGTTTTTCCATCTTCATTTTGACATCGTAAGTATACAGCGGGTCCACTGGCGCCTTCAGATGCATCAAATAATCCGTGGAGTTTAATAACTTTACAATTATCAATAACTACACAGTGTGGTATTTTTAACCTTTCAAGATAAATGATGCATTTTTAAAGAGCAGATATTCTGAGTTAAGTTCATCTGAGAGTTTTTCATTCCAACTAAGTCTAGCTATCTGAAGTTTCTGGATCATCTTCAGATAATGTTATTTATCTGAAATTTCTGGATTTTCTTCTTCAGATTATATCTGAAGTTAAAATCTGGATGATTAGTTTGATTATAATTATAACTAGTCTCACAAGACCAAGAAGGTAATAAAGTTTTGAAGCTTCTGAAATTATTCTTCATTCGGTTGCATTTCCAGTTTCTACGCTACAGCGGCACTTTAAAAATAAAATAGTCAGAGGCTGCATTTTAGTCTGCCCCGTCGCCTATGAACAGTTTGTTCATCAGAAGCTTCAAATATTATGTTAGTTATGTAGAAGTGAAGGGGTCATCTAATGGCTTCAAATATTAACAAAATATTACACAATAAAATTTAAATGTTACAAAAGTTCCAAGTATCCAAAATTCAGACTTTGGAATCCCAGTCACCCACAGGCCTGTCTTTCTTTTTTGCCCTAGCCAAACTAAGTTTGTTATCCATTTCTCGAAGTATTTTTGAATTTTTCTTTGGTTTCGGTTATAACAGAATTTGCCATTTTTAAATGCACACTGTTTTTATGTTATACGTACTGCTATTTCACATTGAATGGATTTATTTGCATGTGCAAGCCACACCAATTAGGCGAAATATTGCGGAAAATAGGCAACCGCATTTGCAGTTTTTAGGCCAATTTTGTTTATAGGCTCTTTAAGTCATCATTTATCCATAACCAAATGCTTTTCTTCCCTATCTGGTAAAACACATTGAACGGTGTACTCGTGTAATTAAGTCCTCGTGTAATCTTAAGAATAAATAAATATATTTTTTAACACTTCGAGGAAAAGTATTGTTACTTTTCCAGTCCTACTTTCGTATCTTGGCAAAAAAGAAATTTTTACAGTAACTACTTGCAGGAAGTATTTGTTGGAAGCTTCATACGTAAGCGATCCAAGGCGAATAAACACAGCTAATTATTAAATAATAATGCCCTTCCTTTATTAGGTAATTATTAAAATCATCATATAACATTCATTTATGACTGAATAATATCATAAGATTTTGTCCCCTGCCATTTGGTACTGCTATTTTGAACATTTCTTTGTCAGTAGGATTTAATTTTCTAAATCTCGAATTTCTGATGATCGATTTTTAAACTAGTTGATCTGTTCTATCCATTTAGCTTTAAATTGTTTTAAATGTTACAGTAGAGGTTGAATACGAAGAAGAGAATACAAGTTTGGTACTTTATTCTCTTGTACTTGTATTCCAACACTTATACGAAGTAAAGGAAAAGTATTGTCATCGCGAAAACTTTCGATCATCAGATTTCTATGTAAATCTGCGTTTTGACCTTTCCCGAATCTATTTTACATACTTTCTTGCGTGACGTCTGTACTCACGAGCAGAATAAAGGAATCCTTATTTCAAAACGGATTTTTTTCGTAACATCTATTATATACGTACTTATGTATCTCTCATAACTCTAAAACAATTAGCCGTTGAACTTTGAAATTTTGTATATGGGACTCCTATAGCTTCTAGTTGGTCATCTCCCCTTTTTATTGCAAAGGGTAGTATTAGAAATATATGTATGTATGCATGTATGTATATATATATATATATCAAAAAATTTTTAGAGATAAAAAATGTAATGTTTCCAAGAATTGTCGCGCATTGTGCCGCAGAAAATTGATCAGTAAAAACATAAAAAAAGAATTTTTTTCACAATTGCCTAATACTTGCACTAAAGCTTCAAAGTAATAAAATAATTATTTATTTTTTAGTGGATTATTGAATTTATTATCACTTTTGAAAATAAAGGCACCGGAGAGCAATATGTTTAAAGAAAATTAGCTTTAATAGGCCTCTAGAGTATTTAGGATTTTTGAAGCAGAAGACGTGAAAAATGCGCTAGGTCCTCGCTGGGACTGGAACCTAGACCTCTCGAATACGCGCTTAGTGTGCTATCTTACATTAGGAATGCATGGTGGAAGTAGGGATAAAATACATTACATATTCCCCCTTTTAAAGGGCGGCTGTGGATTAGGGGCCCCAATTGCCAGGTGGTGACGAATTATTGTCCACCATCTTTTAGTTCGGGCGCCACTTGTAGAGTCATTAGGGTTTTGAAGCAGGAGATGTGAAAAATGAGGAATTCCCTCGCCGTGACTGGAACCCGGACCTCACGAATACGCGCCGAGTGTGCTATCGTTACACTATGAAGGCATGCTGGAAAGCGGGGGAAAATACCTTATAGGTCTCTGCTTGAGATTTTAACCTGAGAAAAATATTTCAACGAAGTTGCAGTCCACTTGAAGTGACATTAATTGTAGAATAGAATTTAAGCTCGATTAATCACGATTAAATTTATTCTGATAGAAAAAACAATTTCCTAGAAAATTTGACGCGTTTAAATTTCCTTCATAGCTTAATATTTGGAAAAGTATAACATTAGAATCTTGAATCATCCAGCTATCAGCCATTCATCAAATCGGCTAAATCAAACAGCAAGTTTTAGCAAAGCCACCTGAAGGTATGCGTTATTAATACCTAAATACCTATCTTCAGAGGTCTTCGGCTTTGCTCCCTTTTCTACACTCGCTAGTTGCGATTAAGTCTGTTTTACACAAAGAAGCTTTCCACTTAAAATTTACATAATTTTTGGGGGGAAAGAACGAGTTTTGTAATTGAAATACGAAAAGATCCTAAAGATGAAGAGAAGAAAAAGTTAAAATAACTTATTAAGTTATTACATTAACTAAAAGTATATTGTCACAAATTTACTTGTGAGTCTCCAAAAGTTTAAAATTAAGTAAAAATGTATTGATCTAATTATTTGCTTTCCAATCTTAAATATTTTCTAGGAGATGACTAGGACACTTTTAAAAAACATTCAGTTTCAGTGTTTAGATATCTTTTAAAGTATGTGCATTTTTGAGGTTATATTACTTATACATTATATTAACATCTATGAGAGAAATGTCGGTATATACGAAGGAATAAAAAGAAATCATCATATAACAAGAGACATTAAAGTATTCAAGGCATTAAAAAGTAGATTACATTACATTTCGCAACATGTCTGTACTGAAGATGACAGGGGTGGTTGGGAGTTTGTTTCTGGAATATTTTTTATATATTAATATTTTTCTTAGAAATACTTTGTTGAATTTTATACGTATATAGAAAGGATCATATGAATACTCGGAAATTCCTTTTAAAAGTTTCTTTAATGTTTTCACCTACAATCGACTTCTTTTAGCAAACTAAATTTTATTCATAATTGAAAAAATATTTTCTTCTTTACCTCATGTATTTAGTTACGCCATTAACTAATTAGACGAACGATCATTTTCATTGAAGTGTCCTAGCTATTTTTCAATCCCAGATATTATTACAAGTTCAGAACATCTTATAACCCTACCAGAATAATAGCTAGGGTTTTCAGCTCCCAGGGACAACTAAAGTTTTCGCGCCCCTTCCTATTTGCCAAGAATGGAAAACATTTCATTCTAATATTTCGTAACATCAATTTGGCGGCCCCTGGATGCTGCACCCGGAGACAGATATCCTGCTTTGCTCCCCCCCCCCAGTTACGCCCTTGAACAATACTAAGAACCGATCACAAAAGTGCTAAGGTATATGTAAGTGATTGCTTTTATAAAAATGACTATAAATTGCACATTTGCCAAATGGCATATGATGATATATTATTGCATATTATCATATGATGTATTGTGACATGTTGTTACTGAATTAAGTGAGAGGAATATTTACGGCATGTTTATTGTTTTACAAAAAATACAATTAAAAGAAAGTTTTTTAAAATAAGCTTGTATTTAAAATGAATATGATAATCAATGCAATAGAAAGAGAAAAATAATTTATAATGTATAGATATGTATAATTTATTTGTATAATGGGAATAATAACTTAAATAATCTTGAAAGCAGAAGAGAAACTACTAATTTTTAAACAATCCTAAACACTTTTTTTTAATGCTGAAAATCGTTCAAATAATACCCTGCTGGCCACCGTAAATGCAACACCCTGAAGGAAGCATGCAAATAGCATGAAATTTACAACATGCATTAGCGGAGGTGAGATATGCAAATGATTAGAATTTCAGAGCAGACGCATCACGCGCGCCTATGGCGCCACTTCAAAGCGCTAAATAGCGCTATTTAAGGCTTGGACTTTTTGACGATTTCAAGTTCGGCAATTGTGTTTTTCTTCTGGTTTTTTTTTCAAAAAAACCATCAATTATGCCTCGTAGTAAACAGCGATCATCGTTTGATCAAGTATCCGAATTCGACAGAGGAAAGATAGTGGCCTACCGAGAGTGCGGATTATCTTTCAGCGAAATCGGTAGTCGTGTTGGACGAAACCAAACAACTGTAATGCGGAAATGTGACCGTTGGATGCAGGAGGGTACGACGGACAGACGTGTTCGATCTCATCCACCTCAGTACTCCACTTCACGTGATGACAGGAACATTGTGCGCATGGTAGTGAGGAATCGCTCAGTCACATCACGAACCATAGCACAGCACATTCAGTCTGTAACGCAACATCCAGTGCCCGCGCGTACCATTCGAAGTCATTTACAGCAGAGTGGTCTGTCCGCAAGACGTCCATTGCTTCGTCTGCCCTTAACGCAGAACTACAGACGTCTCCGTCGCCAATGATGCGATGAAAGAAGGATGTGGACGGCAAAATGGAATGAAATTGCCTTTACTGACGAGTCACGCTTCTGTCTGCAACACCAAGATGGTCGGATTCGAGTCTAGAGACACCGTAGAGAGAGGATGCTGAAGAGCTGCGTTATGCGCCGCCAGACTGATCCTGCACCGGGTATTATGGTATGGGGCGGTATTGGATATCACTCTCGCACTCCTCTTGTACGCAAATATTGAATATCACTCTCGCACTCCTTTAGTACGCATTGTCGGTACTTTAAACAGCCAACGCTGCATCTCTGAGGTGTTGGAGCCAGTTGTCCTTCCTTACCTTCAGGGCTTGCCCACAGCCATATTTCAACAGGATAATGCGCGACCACACGCGGGACTCATTGTCCAAGGGTTCTTCGTCAATAGCCAGATTGAACTGCTTCCCTGGTCGGCTCGCTCTACTGATCTTTCGCCGATAGAAAACATGTGGTCCATGGTTGCCGAACGATTGATCCAGATTGCGTCCCAAGCTGCCATACCAGATCAAATTTGGAAATGTGTGGAAGCTGCTTGGTCTGCTGTACCCCAAGAACACGTCCAAAGTCTCTTTGAATCAATGCCGAGGCGTGTGGCAGTGGTGATCTCCAACAATGGCGGCTACTCTGGCTACTGATTCTGGAAGGAACCACACTTCACAGAAGTCTATAAATTTAATCATTTGATACTTGGTTAACATATTATCTACTAAGTAAGTTCTGTTGTGATATCTCTTGTCTTTCTTGGTGTTGCAATTTGGGTGACCAGCAGTGTATTTATATCACTCTTATAATAAAAAGAGGACGAAAGGTTTGTTTTATAATATTCGAAAATTCCAAGACTTTATATCCGATTAACATTTTAAATTGCTGAATTTAAACTTCAAATAAAAATCCAGCAATGTTGAAAAATTCGCCAAAAAATCAGAAACTAAGTTACAATTGTCATACAAGTTTCATTGAAAAGATTTTTTTCTCCTCGATTCTTTGGTGCAAGCAGTAAAATTCTAGTATGCTTACTCTGTTAAGCGAAGATACGTGTGAAAAATCATTTGAACGTTAAATAAAAAAAATCTGATATGTACACCACATGACTTCTTTGTACGCAATATTAAATTATACGCATTTTTTCCCTGCATTTTATTCAAACTTATTGAATTGAACTAAATCTACTTCGTCGATAGCGCATAAATCACGACAGAATGAATGCCCTCTTTAAAATTTACTATATTTCTTTACCATAGCTACACTCTGACGTTAGGTTCACTTAACAACGTTGCATCTCCTTCATTTTATAACTCAGCCTGCAAAAAAATTATATCATCTGAAGAATTATCTAATCGTTATCACATATTCAAATACTATAATAAATCTAACACGATGTATAAAAGAAATGAAGTAATTACAAAAGAAACAGCTTTTTAGAGACAATGCAGTGCCGGTTGCCTAATGCGCATGCGCTACTCGTAAACATACACCTCTGTCCGAGAGAGATTGGCGACAATATTTGCTGCTAATACGAACATTTTTTTCTTCAAATTTCATTAAAGATATATTTCTCATTCAATTAATTCAGTTCTCCCTTCGCAGCAAGGCAAAAATAAATAAAACTCAAAATTTTTTCATTAACAATAGAAAGATATAGAAAAACAGAAAGCACCAAATGCAGTTAAAAAATTAGAAAAACAATTTTTACAATTAAAATTAGTGTTTCTACGCAAAAAACAAGCAATTCGGCCAGCAGGCAAGAAGGTAGATTTTTCAGTGCACAAAATTAAAAGTTTACTTTTGGTCCTACTCTGCAAAAAACACTAAAAGTGAAGAAAGAATTAATTCACTATTCTGCTAAGTTTCAAATGTAAACAAATGTAAACAGATATGGCTGCTATGGTAAAAAATAGGCTTAGCCGCACTTAAACAAGTTTTACACTGTTAATATTTCTGCTAATATTGCATAAAGGCAGGAAAACCTTAACCGGAAGGTAAGAACAACATAATTATTTAATCATTTTTAAAGCAAAAAAGGCACAATTTACTAACATATAAGAATAAAAACTGAGCTCACTGAGCCGAGTAACAATGTGTTTATATATATATACATATATTTATATACTTTTGGTGCAGCCGATTACAACCACAAAGGGAGGTGCACAACTACATCTTATAGCAGTCCCATATACAAAATTTCAACGCTCTGAGACTACTCGCTTTTGAGTTATGCCAGATACATACGTACCTGCGTGCAGAAGCCACGAAAAAAAATCTTTTCTGAATCCATTTTAAATCAGTTTTATAATTCGTTGGGGGAGAGGGAATAGTATTTTTCACCCTTTTATTCTTTCCTTACGTATAGATGTCATACTAAAACATTGTTAAATTGCATTCGATAGCTGTCAAAATAGAAATTTTCGTTGAAATATGGTACCCGGAATTTTTCTTGATTACAGTACTTCCTTTACTTCGTACAAGGAAGTAAAAAATCTAAATCAAATTTTGAAAAAATCGTTTCACTATATTGTTATCGACAAATAGTGGGTGGGCATTTAGACTCAATAGCTTATCAGGAAGTCGGTTAAAAATCGATGACAAAGTGAACTAAATGAACTAAATAAAAGCTTATAATAAAAAAAAAGTTTATTTTAAGCCAATTAACATCTCATACACTTGCATCAAATTTAATTTAATAATACTTAATATGTGTATTCTACTGTTTTATCGGTCTAAATTAGTATTCAAATCTAGAATCTATGTAAATTAGAAATATATTAAAAATCCATAAATAAACTGAGTTTCCGAAAAAAGAATGTATAATCCGAATAACTGCAGTTACGGATTATTGGAATCCGAATAAGTATAGTTACTCTACTGTTTAGCAGTATAGTTACTATTCCATTTTGACAGAGTGTATTTCTTGCTTAATAAAATCCTACGTCAAAAATGCTTTAATAATGGCTCTAATCTCAGCTCAAAAAATTATATTATGCAAACCTTTAAGGCATTTTAAGAGAATTAATATCATATACTTATTTTCAATATATGCAACTGTGAAAATTAACATCTATTATCAAAATTTGCTAATATTATTTCAATGCAACTGGTGGAGTTCCACCCTTTTATCTAACAACTAATTGTGGAGGAACCTAATGAAAAGCTAAGCGAATATTCCGTTTAGTTCAAGAAGAGAGACGTTAAGTCGAGAAGGGTTAATGACCCTTTATTGCTCAAAATAAGAATTAACAGTTGGCCCCTTTCCCATGGCATACAACAAAGCCTCTCCACTTGGGCTTGAACTCGAAATAATAAGAAATAAGACTTAACTGATGCTTAACCAAAAAGATATAGCCGAAGCTATCAAAATTCTAAGTAGTTGGCCCCTAAATATCGTATAAGATAGCTAAGCTATCAAGGGTCTGTAATACGGCCGAGCGTAACAGCTTAGGGAGTGGTAGCCAAAAGGCAAACGCGAGCTAGTCAGAAACTTTGAGGCTTTCTCTCGAAGTTAGTGGAACTTCGACATAAATACTACTCTTACCCATTTGCATTAAATGTAATTCTAAAAACAGATTCTGGTAGGAAATTGTAAGCTGAAATTAGGATGGGCAGTGAATTAGCTTTAACTAAAGATTATTGTTAAAAACTTAGAATAAAACTTTCAAACTTTAAAGAAAACCGTCGATGCAATCAAATTTCAATGAATTTTTCAATCAAATTTCGCAATAGAGGAGAAACGACTGTTTTTAAATAAATTCTAAGTTAAGCGCCTTTCAGAATTTCCTTTTGTTCCAAATAATTTCCTTATTTTTAGCCTCCGAATTCTTGCCTTCCCTTTTAAAGCTTAAATGTTGTCTAAAAGAGGCATAAAATTTTAAAAACCCATTTTAATATGTAATAAGTTAGGAAAATAAACATTAGTATAATAAATGATAGAACCAAAATAATGAACTGAAAAATATTGTAATAACTAAATTTAATAAAAGGCTTAGTTCCAAACTGCAGCTGTAAAAGCTAAAAAATGAATTAACTTTTCCATTATTGCATTCATTTAAATTTTGCAAAAATAAATATTAGTATTTGACCATCAAAACAGTGCTGAGATACAGATTTTAATAAACGCAGTCGTAGATTCAAAATAATTGATGATATTAATAATAAGTTAAAAGTAATTAGCAAAAAGATTTCGCAAACAAATATTTAATTACCGAAGATTTTAAAGCCGAAAAATAATTGCTTAAGAAGATTATATTTGAAGAAAAACGCTTCTGAAATTGCATTATCCTCTTAAATTGTCATTTTACTTTTAAGCTTTTGTTTTAGTCTCATTAAGTGTTTCGAAGATAAATACGAGTCATTAATACACAACAATAAATAATCTAAATCACAGAAAGTGCACATTTATTGCAAAAAATAATAATAAACAAAAACTAATGGTTTACCGCCTTAGAATCAAATAGCAATTAACCATAAACTAAGGAGAAAAAACATTGACTCAGTTGAAGGAAGGAATCATTAAAATCGGAATTTGGACAATATGCAAAATATCCGAAAAGCATTAGATTTTTTTTGTCCTTCTTTGTCTCATTATGAACAAAGAAATTAAAGTTTGAATACTTCTAACATTTTTTTTCTCCTCTTGTCCTGTACTTCATTCTGTGTCACACAAAAAAAAGTGTTTCCTCTCTACATAATAATGCATAAGAAAGAATGGTACTTCAAATAAAAAAAAAAAAAATGGCGCAGAGATATAAACGCGATTTTGAAATTTTCCACGGCTTAATTATGGAAGAAAATACGCGCAAGTGGGGGTGGTGATTGGGCTGTAGAAAGGAGTACTTCTTGAAAGATTCTGTCTGCAAAAAGGAAAGGAAAACAGACAAGAAAAATGTAATTATTGGTAAAATGATTTTCGCTGTTTCAAAAACTGTCAAAAGAATTCTTTCGTCATTAGTAGAAAGAACGCGTGAAGTAAAGTAGATTCTTTTCTTCCTCATCATCCTCGAGCTTTCATCGTAATCGCAATCGTTATGCACCTTTCTTTTTGATTGAAATAAAAGGGGGCACGAAAACTACACAAAGAAGAGAGATCTATCCGTCCAATGGCGTCCAACAACCGAGTTCTCTATCGATACGCAATTCGCGAAAGATTAGCTGATTTTTTATTTGTTTTTTCCATCTCCAATTCTCCTCCCTTTTTGCATCTGCAGATGTGCATCGCTGATTAGTTTTTAATGGCGGAACGAATATGAATTAGCATGATGAGAACACCCGTATAAATCTTCCATCTATAAAGCAGACTGCCACAGTTGAAGAAAAGAGAAAAGAAAACAACTCGTGTTATAATGTTGTTTTTCCTGGTACCTTTTTTTTTTCTCTTCCTCGCAAGAATTTTTATCGGAAACCGATCTATTAAACGCGATTATGAATAATGATGTGAATTATTAGAAATTCAGATTCATATTACTTTGGAGAAGATTGAAACAATGTGATTAAGACTGATACAATGTTAATTCCAATTTAAAAGTTAAAATCTAACTCGCCAATTTGTGCTGTAAGTTAATCTCATATTCTAACCAATACCTGAATAGTTAATATTTCCATAAGTTCTGCTGGAAATAATATAACGTAAATTAAAAGATAGAATACTGAACTGGAACTACCGAAAATAATCTGATATAGTAGTATTTATTAGCCGAAAGGGTCGGTAGCCCAGAAAGGCTATTAGTCTCAAAACGGCATTTTGTAGCATTTCATATAAACGGGGAATCACTTTTTAAATTGTTACCATCAAATATTATCGCTCTGTATTATGTTTAAAGAAATTAAATAATGAAGAATCTGCATGAATGTATGTATGTTTCTCGCATTGTGTAAAAACGACGGTACCTAGAGCCATCAGATTCTGAATAACGTAATCCTAAACCCGAACATGGGCACTTGGAAGCTCCAACTTTTAATTTCAAACTTGTTTTATAACTTTTTAATATGTAAAACTTTAACGAATTTTCGATTAACAAACTCAACGATTTCAAAACGAGCAATAGCAACACCTTACGATACAAAAAAAAAATAAATAAAAAGAAAGAAAGAAAGATAAAAAGATCCTGAAAGGTTTCAGATTTTAAATTACGTCCAAAGGGCGTTTTTTTAACATTTTGTGTGTTACCTTCATTTATTAAATATCATGTTCTTCGCACTTAAACTATAAAATTCAGTTAAAGAAAAATAACGCAAAATAATTTTAAACTGAGCATATCTTTAGAATTTCCTATACGGTCTCACGCGCTGAAGATAAAAATGTTTTTTCTGTGCAACGTTGCCATTGCTCGCTTTGAAATCCTTGAGTTTGTAAATCAAAAATTCCTTAAAGTTTTACAAAATAGGAAATTGATAATAAAACAAATTCCAAATTTCAAATCTGGGCTTCCAGATGCCCATATTCGCAACAGGATTACGGCATTCAAAATTCGATGGCTATACGTACCGTCGTTTTATCACAATGCGAGAAACATGCATACATTTATGCACATTCTGCATTTTTAAATATCTTTAAATATAATATAGGGCTGCAATATTTGGTGGCAACAATTTGAAAAGTGAACCGAAATTTAATGTTTCCGACGCAAAATCCCAAAACGAAAGCAATAGTCCTTCAGGGACAAAGCCCCTTTGCACTAAAAAAAATCTGAAAGCTTTCAGATTTTACATTACGCCCAAAGGGGCGCTTTTTTCTTTTTTAACGCTTTGTGTGTTACCTTTATTTACTAAATATCATGTTCTTAGCATTTAAACCATAAAATTCTGTTAAACAGCAATATTGCAAAACAATTTTAAAATGAGCATATCTTTAAATACAATACAGGGCTCTAAAATTTAATGGCAACAATTTGAAAAGTGAACCGACATTTCAATACAAAATGCCAAAATGAACTTAATATTCCTTCTGGGCGTATTGCCCTTTTGGACTTAAAAAAACTGCATATCACGTACTTATTGATAAGTAATAAAAATCCTTTTTCTTCTGTAAAAAACCGCCAAACTGCTCTAAGGGGGTTGCACTAATACGTAAGTACCGAAGTACCTGACTGAGTTCGCCTTAATGGCGGAGCGCTTAGCGCTGTGATTTTTTACTCCAGAGCCATAGGGCACTTAAATCCAATGCTATCCGGTAAAAGCAGGTTAGCCTGCTAAATGCCGTTGTATCCAATTAACGATACCGATACCGACTGATGTGGAGGAGAGGGTTCTAGGGTAACTAGGCACTCCGTAATAATTAATCTTTGGATCCTAGGATTTAATGTTTATACAATGACAGTCATTTTAAGCTATAAAAGCTATTATAGAATTTAAGTTTCAGCAGATAAGCTACATTTTAAAGCCTATAACCTTTTCTAATATATCAGAAATATTTCTTGAAAATTTTATGATAATCGGTTAAATAATTAAGGCGTGAAAACGTAGCAAACATACAAACAAACACACAAACAAATTCACATTCGTATTTATAATATTAGGATTCAAAAGTATTTCAAAGTTTTTATAGCATAGCAATTGTAATATGCAAAATCCATTGGTAAGGCAACACAAGTCCATTGATCCGTAGTCTTATTTTTCGATCTTTCCACCCTTATTAAAGAAAAAAAATCTGAAAGGTTTCAGATTTTAATGATCGCTCAAAAGGGTGTGTTAAGGTTTTTCATGATCTCCCGGAGGTCGCAAACAGTCTGCTGTTTCACTCACTTCTACTAACCCATTTTTAAGCATCTTTTTAGCGTTATTA
Organism: Stegodyphus mimosarum; assembly: GCA_000611955.2. NCBI lineage: Eukaryota > Metazoa > Arthropoda > Arachnida > Araneae > Eresidae > Stegodyphus > Stegodyphus mimosarum. The sequence goes on from KK118620.1 coordinate 97,096, forward strand.
CTAAGCATTATTTTCAAAAGCAAAATTGCAAAAATTTTTACAGCAGCATAACAGTATACGTCTAGAATTCACTTTGCAACGGTTAGCATATATTTTTCTTTTCTCTTTTCAGTCTTTTCTCAACTCATTATAGCAATGTTCAGTTTTCTTACTAAGATGGCTTTACAAATTTTTTTTGTCTTTGTATTATTAACGTTTTGTGTATTTACTTTATTTATTCAATATCATATTCTTGTCGCTTACGCCATATATAATTTGATTCAACAGCAAAATCCCAAAATATTAAAAACAACTCATCTTTGGAATTTCCGACAGACAGTCTTGCGTGCTAGAGATAAAAATGTCTTTTCTCTCCGAGCTGTGTTGCCAATTCTCGCTTTCAAATCGTTGAGTTTGTTGATCAAAAATCCTTTAAAGTTTTACAAAATATGAAATAGGTTAAAAAAACAAATTCGCACTTCAAAATTCGGGCTTCCAGGTGCCCATATTCGGGTGGAGGAATACGTTATTAAAAACTTGATGACCCTGGGTACCCTTTTTTTCCCACAATGCGATAAACATACACGAATTCCTGGTATTCTTCATAATTTAATTTCTTGAAATGTAATACAGGGTGATAATATTGGGTGGAAACAATTTGAAAGGTGGTACAACGAATTTAAGTGTTCCAATGAAAAATGCGGTTTCGAGACAAATATCCTATTCGAGACTAATTTCCCTTTTGAGCTAATAATATTGAGAATCATACACGTTATTTAAAATTAAATAACATATGCGGGATTTGATATTTCAGAAAAATAAAAGTAACTATCGTTTTAAAGTTACCATATATATTATCACTTAAAAGTTACAAATTTCTTAGCATGATAACATAGTATGTAGAGTCATTACGTTTTTTAGAAGCCGTAGAGATGAAAAAGGAACAACGCCTTCGCCGGGAATCGAACCACGGACTTTTCTGTTACGCGTCGAGTGTGCTGACCGCTACACCACGAAGGCATGAGAAGAAGGCCTGGAGGAATACCTTATATACTCCCCCTTTCAAAGAGCGACTGGGGTTTTAGAAAACCAATCGCCAAATCCTGGTGGTGGAAAATAATCATCCACCACCCTTTTCAGTTCGGACGCCACTTGTAGAGTCATTAGGTTTTTTTAGAAACCAGAAAGGTGAAGAATGAGCAAAGCCTTCCCCGGGAATCGAACCACGAACCTCTCGGTTTCGCGTCGAGTGTGCTGACCACTACACCACGAAGGCACGTGAAGAAGGCGGTAGAAATACCTTGTAAGTATAGTATAGAAACTTGTAAGTGTGCCTGCTTACGAGACTCTCACCGGAGTTTTTAAAGCTCTCTCAATATACAGTGAATCTTGCAGTAACGTTGCTGGAACCTTTATAACATAGTTACTGACGTAGATGAGTATTGTTCGGCAAAGCTTATGAGAATTTGTAATCCTTCTTGTTCGCTTCCTTCGTAACTGTCTTCTTCTGCGTACAGTCTTCCTGTTCATCTTCCCCCTCCTCTTCAAAATCTTTCTGTTTTCCCAGCTCATGTCCGATTATTTAGTCATCATTTTGAGAAAGTGCGATGGGAACATAAGTGTCTACATTCACCCAAGTCTGCACCTCTTCTTTACTTATCTTCTCCGAAGATGTAATTAAATCCAGGATGTCGGACAAGGGGTCAGACGTGCTTTAAAACCAAGAGAATCTTCGTCACTCGAGTCGTCATCTGCAAACATAATTAGAGGCCACGGTTTACATTCACAGTGACGCATAGTAATGTAAAAGTAAATATGGTATATTTCAATATGAATTGTTTCCAAAAGTTATGGATGCTACCTTCTAAGTTTACATATTGGGGATCTGCAGTTCATCTTTTTATTCTCGGTAATTCGTTGGTTGAATAAGGCTTGTTAAAGGTAACGAAGCATAATACAAAAGTTATCTACACTTAAGTCTTCAGATCATTAAACCATTTTACATTTCTTTTTCTCTCACAGGCCTACATTTTTTGCATAAGAAGCTCAACCGTCAAGTGAATGGCGCTCGAAAGCTACAGCAACACCGAAAGAAACCATGTCGTTTATCATGTCGTTTTGTCGTTTTATCATGCTTTTTTACCGACAATTGATTAAAATTGGGCCCACCAGTGGTCTAGCAGTAACGCTGCTGAATATTGGTGGTTCGACCTGAGTTCGATTCCAAGCGAACGGACTGAGTACATGGTTGATTTTCGTAGTTTTCACCATGTGTAACATAGATACGAGCCAGTTTCCTTGAAAAAGGCTTCTGCGAAGGTATCCCTTGACTTAAGCAGATAAGTTTCGTGTATTTTGTCATAATCAAATAAACAAAATCGATCGAAAAAGGGGATAATATTGACTTTTAGCGTTTTTCAGCGTTTTCGTGAAGCATTTCATAAAACGTAATCCGAATTATGGCAAGCTAACTCATGGATTTTGCAACAGGATAAAGCACCTGCTCATAATACTTTTACAGTTTATGAAATTTTAGCCTAAACTTCAATAAATTCGGCTTCAAAATCCCCGGTTTCTCAGAAAACAACTTTGAAACATGTGTAGAGGATTAGAATAAGAGCTTGTATAAATACGGCTGGAGGAAGGTAATTTTGAAGGAGATGGAACGAATACTGATAAAAAAAATTGAAATCTTGTTTTTATTGAATAATTTCTGATGCATTTTATGTCGTGATTGCTCAAAAACGTAAACTATTGCATTAAAAGCTAGATATTTTTTCCTGGGCAAACCTTCTACAAAGGGGTAATTTTAGTATTTTATGTTGACATTAGAAAGTGATGTCACTTTGTAAGGTTCTTCTCTATATCCTGCAGATCCTACTAGACTGATAGCGAGTTGTCGTTTAGTTTTAAACAAATCCAAAAGTCATGAGAAGGTTAAAATAACCTTTCTTATTTAAGTCTGAAATAAACATAAAGGCACTGCTAGTGCGACAGATGAACCTCCGTTTCTTGTGGGTACTTAAATTAACATGAGATAACTTCAGATTCAAATAAAGTAGGTAACGTAGTCTGAGAATACAACACGGAATGATCTACTCAAGCTGGCTCAAATGCAGGGTGACACAGAATAACCTAAATTTTTTAAATGCTTAATGGCAGACGTGAACAGGTGGCAGCTTGTACAAGTAAACACTCCGCCATTTTAGTAATCATGGATCCTTGGAACGGGCAACAAACACAAAAACTAATTATTCACAAATCACGCAAATCCTAATGAAGTTCCATTTACACGCTAGTAAAGTGACAGTATGATGTGCTGTTTCATTACATGGGATCATCAGACGTTACTTTTTTTAAAACTAAACAAGGATCACAGTAACTGTCAATGCGATGTGTTACAATCTTTTCTTTACATCTGGATTGAACAATTTTCCACACCTTCAAGAAACCTGATGTCAACAGGAGGGAGCCACATCACATACCACATGGCAATCGATGGAAGCAGTGCGAGAATTGTTCGGTAATCGTATGATCTCAAGATTCGGTAACGTTCCCTGGCCCCCTAGATCGCCAGTCCGTTTGTGATTTTTTTTTTTTTTTTTGTAGGGCTAACTCAAGAGTTAAGTGTAGACGAACCGACCAAGAACTCTGCATGAGTTAAAATAGAGAATTCTTAGTGAAATCCTAGCTGAGATGTTGCAGAGGTCAATGAGAAATCTCAACAGCAGATTTCAAAATGCATTCGTACAGAAGGGCGCCATCTAAAGGATGTAATTTTTTAAAAATGATAAATTCTATTAATATTTCTTAAATGGGAAATTTTAAGGTTTCAATTACTATGAATAAAATTTTTTTCCATCATTCTTGGTTTTATTGGATTGTTAAAAAGTTACAGTTTTTTGTGTGTGTGTGTCACTCTGTAATTCAACGGTGCGTGCTTTAAACTTCGGCTGCAAGACGCTAAAGCCGGAGTACAACTTCAGAAGAGCTGGCAACAATAAATGACAGCAAGACGCTACAACCAGAAGCTGTAATCTAAAAATTTAAGCCCACAGCTTAAATATACAAAACAACTAATTTGCATTCTGGTGAGGACTACGGAAAGCAGAAGTTACAGTGAAGCCTTAAATCATAATAAGTGGTTAATTACCACAAAATGCCTTACAACCTCATCTTCACTAATTGTACTCCAAAAGTTATCACAGTACTTGATACCTTCTGGAGTACAATTAGTGAAGATAATAAATGTAAAATCTGAGAATATTTGAGCTAATTACTACTCATACTATGATCACTCAATATATAAGAAATCCGCTCAATAATATTTAGCTAACTAGATATGTAGAGTCATTAGGTTATTTTGAAGCAGGGAACATGAGAAATGTGCAGTGCCCTCTCCGGGATTCGAATCCTGGACCTCTCGAATACAACTCGAGTATGCTTCCAGTTATGCCACAAAGGCATGCCAAAAGCAGGGAAAAAATACTTTATAGCCTATAAAAACATTTGGAAAAGTAATCGCGTACAAACGACACTTGAACTTTTGTAATAGGCTTAAACGTATTCAAGAAGGCTTTTTGCAGTAAATGTAATAGGAGGAATATTGATGCGTTAGTGTCTACCATACTATTTTCCAGTGCATTTTATCATCTTATCAATGAAATAATTAAAGAGATAATGCGAGTTATAGATGTATGTTCTGTATCGCACAAAATCTTTTATGAATTCGCAACAGAAAATCTTTCATCTACCTTCAACAATATAAAATTATAGAATATCAGAATCATTCATAACAATATGAAAACGCTTGTAAAATGGCATATTCATCATGTTTTACCCGAAATTTCGAACTCAGCCTGAATTAGTAGCAGCATTATTAACCTAATTTCATATTTTATAGCAATAATTAGTGTTCGATGTTTTGGGAAATTTTATAAATCTTTCTTTACACATATTATATTTAAATTCAAAGTCCAGAGAAATATTTCAGATTTTACTTGAAATAAATATAGTGAAATCTCCCTAAGAAGACCGCCGCAGTCCGAAATGAATATACATCTTCTGTGCAAGTGGTTGTCTTAGAGAGATGATGTTCAACTCCAATGTATAAATAGATACCTTCTCAAACATTTTGATCACTTTCAGGGGCTGTTACTATGAAAGGTTTCATCTTAATTATTATATCCGACAAATGCATTTCTGAACAGAATATATAACGCATAAATTTATCTATTTGGGTATTATTTATGAGAATAAGCTTACAACCGCTAATGTTTCCGCAAATTTTAGAAAACTTGCAGCACCCTAGCAAAAGGAAAAGAATCAGATCCAATAAACCTCAATTACTCTTTCAATTTTTATTCTATTTTTTATTTCCAATACGTGCGCATTTAAGCTGAGTCAAATCCCAACTTTCAAATGTCTTGACAGACATTTCAACCCAATATGCAGTCAAGAAAATCGAGAAGTAACACCTGTGGCCGCCAGAGGTCAGGCTAGCTGCCGACCTAAACACTTATAGGACGTGATGCCAGATTCGTCAGCTTTTTCTCAGCATGTCATGGCTGTTCTTGACAGTTTTTGACACTCCGAAACCCAGATCGTTCTTGCTACAGCAGCGTTGTGTAATGAGTTTAATATTTCTGTCAACCAGACACTAAACTAGAGACGAGTTTCAGCTTCTTTTCCCGCAAGCTTCAGTTAGAATTTCCCTCCTTCTTTTTCTTCCTCAGTGAGCAGTTCAAATGATCTGGTAGTGAAAGCTTTATTTCATATTCGTCGAATTACATAATAAAGCATTTGAAGTAACTCAGTGGATATTCAGAATGAAGTGATCTTGGGAATTAGATATTTCTGCGTATTACTTAATGGGCATAAACAACACTTATAACAAAAGCTCTGAATCACGGGAGAAATTACTAACACGACTGAAAAACACGATTAGGTAATGATGAATACAAGAAGGCAGTGAACACAAATTCAAATTGCACGAGGGTCGAATGTAAGATTCTGAAAACAACTGACGGGCCAGAATTTTTGTTTTGTTTTGTTTCCTCATAAACAAAAATAAAAAAAAATCATTAACAAAATAAAAAACATTTTAAATAAATTTTAAATTCCGCTTACTAAATATTTATCAAGATATACATAAAAATAATAATATCACAAAGGAAAAAAATCGTATTTGTATTAACACGATTGAAAAGCACCATTAGGTAATGATGAATACAGGAAGGCTGTGAACTCAGCATGATAGCCGAATGTAAGATCTGAAAACAACAGACGGGCCAGAATTTTGTTTTGTTTTGTTTTGCTTTAAACAAAATAAAAATTTTTTTAACAAAATAAAAACCACTTTGAATAAATTTTAAATTTCACTTATTAAGTATTTATTAAAGTATGCATATCGTAATATATCAGCAGTAATATATCAGAACATAATAATATCGCAAAGGAAAAAATTGTATTTATATCTATCTTCTGTCTTAAATCTAACGTTTGGTACATGTAAGATATTTTCATTGGTTACACTTACCGTGTTTTTCTGAAAATAAGACATCCTCCGAAAATAAGACCTATCGTGATTTTCGGAACTTTTTGTAAAATAAGATACCCTCCTAAAATAAGCCCTATCGTGATTTTCGGAACTTTTTGTAAATTGGGTAAAAAATTCATGAGACAGAATAACTGATAGTGATGTTTCCAATGCACTACGAACAGGCTACTTAGACAAGAAGTATTCATTTAACGATAGCTATATCGCAAGACATGAGAGATTTGGACCAATGATTCAACAGGAAATGGATTTGGAAGAAAATCAGAATATAATTCAGAATTTTATTTATGACGATGTTCCAGAAGATGAATGTAATTGAATAAATTTAAATTTCTGTATTCTGTTTAAAACAAATATTAAATAAAAATATATAAATATACTTTTATTTTTGCCCTCCCCCGAAAATAAGCCCTAGCGCGTATTTTGGACCAAAAAAGAAAGTAAGACAGTGTCTTATTTTCGGAAAAAGACGGTAGTAATACAAATATATTATCAGCTAAATATTGAATTTTTAGGCTGATATATCTTTCATATAATTCTAACATATCTAATTAACCATTAAATAACTTGCTTAAGTTAAAAATAAACAAATTAGGAAAACTCTACATTTTCAGAAGAAATTTACGAAGTGGGACAATACTTCTATGTAAATAATTACAAACCACTTTATTTCTTACTACAACTTTTTCGATTCTGAAGGCCCGTCAGCAGCCGAGCAGTAAAGTCACTGACTTCTAGTAGTTTGGTCCGGGGTTCGAATCTCGGCGAACGAGCTGACTGCAAGGGCGTTTTCGTGATTTTACCCATGTGTGACATACCTAAGCACCAGTTTCCGGTAGAAAGTCCTCCACGAAGGCATTACGTTGGACTAATAAATAAAGGTAATACACAAAACGTTGAAGAAAAACCGCCACTTTGGGCGCAATATAAAATCTGAAAGCTTTCAGAATTTTTTATTTTTCAATTATTTTGCGATATTGCTGCTGAATTGATATTTTATGATGTAAGTGCGAAAAACATGATATTTAACAAATAAAAGTGTTTATTCGTTAAAAACGTTCAAAAGACGCCCCTTTGGGCGTAATGTAAAATTTGAAAGCTTTCGGATTTTTTTTAATTATATATATATATATTTTTTTATTTCCTCTACTATTCCTATGTTTTTTTAAGGATACCCGCAGACGAAGATGGCATTGTAAGCGAGTATGACGTTGGGCTTTGAAGAATTATGTGTTTATTTGGCTGACTATGAGATATTTGGTCCTGCCCTATCCTTGGATTTGTGAGGATTTGATGAATCTGCCGTCTGTCGAAGCGCAGTGGGCATATTTATTTGAAGCGGGGAAATTCTTCAGGATTTGTGGAAATCAAAGCTATCTTCATAATTCTTGAAGACAGAGCGTAATCCTGTCGCATGCACTCAGGAAATGAATGGTAAAAAAAAAGGAAATCAAATGTATTTCTTCGTAGGTCACCCAAAGCTCCACAGGAATTTAAACAAGATATTTGAATGAGTGCTTGAAAAAAATGTAAGGCTCCAAAAATATGGCGAATTAAAATAAGATAGCCATTTGCCCAATCTTTGTTCAATCTGTCAGTGCGGTGTGAAAAAAAGTTAAATGAAATATCTGTTTCACTTCATATAATAATGCTGCAGTCTTTTCAATGTTGAGTGGGGAAAAATTTAATTTTCAGTGCAATATTATCTTTATTAAACTCACCGCCTACAATGTCAATGTCTTAAACAGCTGTTATTCTGTTTATCTTGCAATTTAGCCAAGTCAACACGAGGTTTAATACTTACTTATGATTTGCTTACAAAAGTTACCTGCAGATTTATTCTCCTGATCAATCTGATGGTATTATTCGGTCGTCTAAGAAATAAAACCCAAGTTTCCGAGGAAATAGTAAAACAAATGATGACATACGTGATTTCAAAGGCTGATGGCCACAATATTTTAAGAAGATTGCTGGAAATGTTGAGAAAAACGGTCTTCCAGCATTACGAAATACAGGTAACTTTAATACAACCAAGAGATGAATGCTTATATAAAAGAATTTGAATTCATTTATGTTTTGATTCATGGACTTTTCAAAATGAAGAAAAAAAATAATATGGATCTTCCGAATTTAAAAGCATAAAGTGGCAAAATCCTTATCAATTCCAAGACGCTGAAAGATGTTCCCAAATAACACATTACATACCTGAACACCACATGCCATTCTATGATAAGATTTTTAGGAATCCAACGACAAATAGAGAAACCAATGATCCAGAAAACTAAAAAATTTATGTAAATGTTCTTTTCTGAAATGTTTGCTCTTTAAATAAAAATACGAGATCTTTATAAATATCTCATTGAACTCACAGGGTCTATTTTGGGTAGGAAAAAATAATATTCTTGGACTGTTAAATACAAATATCTAATTATCTAACAAACACACGTCTATTGCACTTCGTTTTTTACTGACCAGTTAAAATGTTCTTTTCTAAATTTAACCATTTCGCAGTAGAACAATTTTTTTTCTTATTTTCCAGAAACAGGCTTTGGTTAGCTTTTTCTCTTATTTTCCTAGAATAAAATTATTTTCTAGAAAAAAGCTTTAGAACAGTAAGGTTCTTTTGAGGAACCAAAGAAAACCCCATCCCACCCTTAGAAAATCCCTTAGAAAGGTATATATTTTGAGATAATATTTAAAGTAAATTAATTATGTTATAGGTACGTGTGAAGACAATTAAAGAAAAAAAATATTAAAAGATTTTAACATAAATTTAATGTAATTTATTCATTACTAGTATTAACTCGTGCTCTTGCATAGTATTTAGTGAAAGGGGAGTGCTTGCAATTTTTTTTCACAAACTGTCGAAGTTCTGTTAATGCTGTCCTATAATTGCATTTCATATTCTGCTCTTCATTAGTCCCTATATTTTGTTTTTGTTGCCACAGACACTGTAAAAGATTTTTCACTTAAGTACGTTTTTTCCGAATGACATTAAAATGTTTACAATTGTGGGAAAAACTTTTGAAGAACCAAAGAAAACCCCATCCCACCCTTAGAAAAATATATATTTTGAGATAATATTTAAAGTAAATTAATTAAGATCATCATCAGAACTATTTTATGTATACTATCTATACATCAGAACTATATTACAAGTATTCTTGCATGAACCTGCAACCTTATGACTTGTTCTTGCTTAAATTTAGATTTTGTGGGTGTTATTTTAATTTTCTAACAGTTATTTTTAATTTTGAAACCTTTCCTTTAAATTTTTGTTTTCCACTTACAACTTCCTAGCAGAATGAGTTTTTAGTATCGCGTTGCATTTAAATGAAGTTGGAAGAGTATATAAAGAAAGTTTTTTTTTACTTCAGCAGAAGAGCTTAGGAGTCCTTAGTGGCGCATCTTTGCCTTCAGACTACTTCGCTGTTAATTTCGCTACGCTTGGCCGTATTGTAAACGGCGCAAATAAATACATAAATAAATAAATAAATAAAATAAAATTAAATAAAATAAAAGGGACAGTTTATACCTCTTGTTCTACTGGGCCGATTGACGAAATTCAGATTGCGTTTTTTGCGTTTTTCATGTCTCGAAAGCGCGACTTAGGATATATATTAGATTTATATATCATTATTCTAACATAGGTATTTTGATACAAAATCGGACTTCTTCTGAAATAATACATCAAATTTTTTTTTTCATATTTCTATTCTACGACTCAAGTTATGCCTAGATATTATGTTTTTAACTTTTGGTGGGAAATTCATGGAGAAATTTGAAAATTTATCTTGGCGCATTTTTTCAGTTTGCGCCAAGAATAATTAACTTGGCGGAATTCTTAATTTATAACAACCTACTTACTTTCATTTTTTTTCATTGATACACGAGAAGAAAAAATGCCCATCGTTCATTCTTTCAAATAATTTTAATAAAATGTGTAAACCACATTTTCGTTATTATCGCTTATATTAAATACGCCAAATTTTCGTCCCCAAGCCTTCTGATTTATTGCAGTACTCCAATCGATTTTTGTTTTTTCTTCCGCAAAATATTCTTTTATAGTTTTCTTCCACTGAAAAAGTTGCTTCATTATATAATTTTTAACACTGTCATTTGCAATTCATTTTTTATTAGAAAACTGTTTAGTTTTGCAAAGCATTTCACCTCATTCTCTTTAACAGATGATGACCACATGTTAAGTTTCAAAACTAAACACATCTTTATCGTTTTTTATTTAATAAACATTAATCAACTAGTGTGAGTACTTTATAATTTACTCTTTAAAATTTTATTTTTACTCTCGCGGAACCCTGGGGGTAAAAAAATACCTTCTATAGTACGAAACATCATAAAAAGCTTCTATACGGAACACAGTGCACATTTATTGCCTCATGAGCTCAATTTCTATAAAAATTCAAAGAAAGGGTGTTTAAAATTTGGCCTGAAATTTGAATATCAGTTCCAGATTTCTTTAGGGATAAATCTGGTTTTGTAGTAAGAATTTGAAATAAAAATATAACTTTGGAGTAAATTAAAAATTACATATATCGAAAAGAAATATAAAACTCCAGTTAATTAAAATGCAAATTGAAATATCAACTTAAGACATAACTTAAAACTTACTTTTTGAAATTTCTAATTTGGCTTTTGCATAAAACATGTAAATTAGATTTTAAAACTAATATATATATACAGGGTGTTTTAGAAAATCGGTTACAAACTTTTAGGAGAGATAGATTACACATAGAGGATGGGGAAACACATAGCAGTGCATGATCGGGAAAGCTTTTCTGGCGCGGTAGTAATGACACAAATCACAAGAAAGGAGGAACAAGAACAGAGCAATAAAATATATTTACTATGCTTAATATAGCAGAAACCAAGAAATAAGAACAAAAACAGACAACGATCGTCATCAAAGAAGGTATTAGAAATACCGATTACTCGATAAAATTTATTTCCCCTAAAGAAAGACTTTACAGTTCTGGAACTTTCCACAAACGTACTCGTACATTTCTTTTCAGTATATCAGAGCATAATCAGTAGTTACCACTTCAAACTGCTAATAACGTTAAACACAATGCAGCGCAAAGCTTATCTAAACAGCCAAGCTCGCACGGAGATCTCTCAATATTCGAAAGACAACTTTGATCTAAATACTGAGAATCGATGCTCTTTTCGGTCTTATATAGTTTACTTAGGCCACCGAGAAATTTCCAGTGCCTACGACTTCACAAAATTTCTGATTTAGTTTGATTTTCTTTACTATGGAAAAGCAGTTAGGACTATCTTCCTGCCTTCGTGGAGGATTTTCGAAGGGAAATGATTGATATACACATTACACATGGGGAAAACCATGAAAACACCTACGTAGCCAGTCATTTCGCCTGAATTGGAACCCAGGTCGGAACTAACAATATTTAGCGATTTTACCGCTCGGCCGATGATGAGCCCGAAATTGTTGGAAGGCATATGCAGTTACAGTTACATATATGGCCAGATACGGTTACTGTTACATAAGAAGATCAGACCCGGACCAAAATGTCGCCAAGTTTGACGACTTCTCGCCAACTTTGGTGACAAAAATTAGTCGCCAAATCCTCTCCGATTTCGCAAGATAGTGTTTATTTCAATGTTAAATTATCCTCCTCCTGTAATCTTATTTTTTTAGGCGGAGTTTCGTTATTCGAGATGTTAAAATGAAATTTTATAGCAAGGGTAAATATTCAATAAGCATTTTCTACAAGTATTCAATTATCAGTTTCCAGTTTCATCCTAAAAAAAAATTAAAATACTTTATAGTAAGAAGTAGATTTCTGGAATAAATGCAATTAAATTTAAGGAAATGTAATAAAAAATGAATTAGTTAAAATACGAAGCGTCGAAGAAAATCATTTAAATAAAATATTGCCCTTAATTTCTAGTTTTCAAATTTTGCATAAAAATATTAAAATAAATAAACCATATCTGAAATTTAATTTATATATATACTTTGTGTGCATTGCTTTTCATCCAAGTGCTCAAATTTCGTCCTCGAATTAGTTTTTTTTTTCTTTCCTTAAAATAGCAAGCTTATGATAATTGCTTAAAGCTTAAAATTACTTCAGGTGCTGAACTGAAATCTGCAAAATATGTTCAGACCGCAATTTTTAGTCCAAAGGGATTTATTCCCGAAGGACTATTACTTTCGTTTTGCGATTTTGCGTCGATTCACTCTGAATGCCCGTTTCACTTTTCAAATTGTTGCCACTAAATGTTATCGCTCTGCATTAAATTTTAAAAAATGAAAAATCTGCATAAATGTATGCATGTTTCTCGCATTGTGATTAAACCTAGAGCCATCGAATTTTGAATGACGTAATCCTACTGCGAATATGGGCATCTGGAAGCCCTAATTTTGAATTTGAAATTTGCTTTATTATCGATTTTATGTTTTGTAACATTTCAACGAATTTCTGATTAACAAACTAAATGATTTCAAAGCGAGCAATGGCAACACTGTACCGAAAAAAAAAACATTTTTATCTCCAGCGCAGGAGACTTACGGAAATTCTAAAGATATGTTCATTTTAAAATGATTTTGCGATATTGATTTTGAACTGAATTTTATGGTTTGAGTACGTAGTACATGATATTTAATAAAAAAAGGTAGCACACGAAACGTTAAAAAAACGCGCCTTTGGACGTAATTTAAAATCTGAAATCTTTCAGATTTTTGTTTTTTTAATTTTTTTTCTTTTTATCTTACAATTATTTTAGTTCTTTACTTTTTAAATACTATTTTAACTACTTGAAACTTCATTCGTAAACTGCTGAAGTTGTTAAACAGCAATTTGAGGATTTCAGATTTAATTTTTTTTCATTAAAAAGCTATTGATATTGCAAAAAATCAGTAACTGTTTGTAAATGCTCAGTAAGCCTTTTCTTACAGGTTTAACAATGAGCTTCTGCATTTATTTAAAAAAAAAGAAAAGAAAAGAAAAAAAGAAAAAAAAAGAAAATTTGAAAGGTTTTAGATTTTATATTACGTCAAAAGGGGCTGTTTTTAACATTTTGTGTGTTACCTTTATTTATTAAATATCATGTTTTTCGCACTTAAACCATAAAATTCAGTTCAAGAGCAATATCCCAAAATAATTTTAGATTGAGCATATCTCTAGAATTTCAGATACAGAGTTTCAAGCGCTGGAGATAAAAATGTTTCCTCTGTGCAACGTTGCCATTCCTCGCTTTGAAATCCTTGAGTTTGCTAATCAAAAATTCGTTAAAGATTTACAAAATATGAAATCGATAATAAAACAAATTTGAAATTTGGGCCTCCATATGCCCATATTCGCAGTAGGATTACGTCATTCAAAATTGGATGACTCTAGGTACCGTTGTTTTATCCCCATGCGAGAAACATACATACATTTGCGCAGATTCTTCATTATTTAATTTCTTCAAATGTAATACAGGGCGATAATGCTTGTTGGCAACAACTTGAAAAGTGAAACGGACACAGTGATCAAAATCGCAAAACGAAAACAATTGTACTCTAGAGACAAAGCCCCTTTGGACTAAAAAGAAAATTCTGAAAGGCTTCAGATTTTAAATTGCTTCCAAAAGGTTTTTTTTTTAACAGTCCGTTTGTTACCCTTATTTATTAAATGTCATGTTCTTCGCATTTAAAGCATAAAATTCAGTTAAAGAATAATCGCAAAATAAATTTAAACTCAGCACATCTTCATAATTTCCGATACACAGTCTGACGCGTTGGAGACAAAAATGTTTTTTCTGTACAACGTTGCCATTGCTCGCATTGAAATCCTTGAGTTTGTTAATCAAAAATTCATTAAAGTTTTAGTAAATATGAAATCTATTATAAAACAAATTCGAAACTCCAAATTTGGGCTTCCATATGGCCATATTACATTATTCAAAAGTTGATGGCTCTGGGTACAGTTGTTGACCACAATACATATATTTATGCAGCTCCTTCATTATTTAATTTTTTTGAATATAATACAGGCCGATAATATTTGGTGGCAACAGTATAAAAAGTGAAACAGCGCTTTTAGTGAATCAACGTAAAATATTAAAACGAAATTAATAGTCCTTCTGGGCAAATTGCGCCTTTGGACTAAGAATTAGTGTGCTAATAGATTATTCTTTTTAGCGCCCTTCGCCATGGTAGTTCGTTCGTTCAATTTATTATCTCAGGCTACAGGTTAATACTTTAAGGGAGGGAGGAAGAACCATACCAATAATTCATTTTGAAAATATCTCGTCTTAATTTAGTGATGTAAGCTCCAATTTTATTTTCATCGTTTTTGAATGTATAGTTATCTTTCCCTTTATCATTGTCAAAGATATTACTTCTTATCATTCGACATTCCACCAATAAATCTTTCAGGCCAAAAAATGTTCAGCTTATATATATATATTGCTACTAGCTGAAGTATCCGACGTTGACCGGGCTTTACTCAGAATAAAGAGTCTTCATTTAGGAGGATAGAAGTATTTTTTCGAAATCCAGTTTTCGAAAAGCTAACAGAGCATTCATTCAGACAGCAGAACATTCGTTCATGACAGAGCTGATAGAGTCATGACAGAGTGACATTCTCGTAAAGCTGACAGAAAACGCATTTAAATTTTAATCTATGAGTACTACACTGTTCGGAAAGTTCTGTTCTGGTGTAAAGAGATAACAAACACGGAACCATTTAACCATTTTAATAAGAACTGATGCTTGCTTTTTTATCGGTTACCTTTTTTTTTTCTTTTTGAAAATCGCCGTCCACTTTGGCTGTTTTCTTCACTGTTTCGGAATATTCGTGAAAACCTGATACAGAGCGCATTTAATTCTGCTTTAAAGGTTCTACATTGTTCTGAAAAGTTTTACACTTTTCTCAAGAGTAAGCGAATAATGCGCCATTTAATGGGTTTAGTAAGAATCGATAGCAGGAACTTAACAACTTCGACGTGAACCTTTGATAGGTGATATTGTAGAGTCGGGTTGTTTTCGGGAACATAAAATGTAGACCCTACTACAGAAGAGATAACGAGTTCTCGCTATGTCTTGAAAAAGATGACTGCCAACGAAAGTTATAACAACCTTTTTATTTTAACTAAACTGAGCAGAACATGCACACAGTCGGTGCTCACAACTAGCCACCACTATAGTATGTACAATCAGATTGAATTAAATTTTAACTACACGACTGACTTCTACTTCAAAATAAATCCGCTTTACAAATATTTAGCCACAGAGCTACCTGAAAACACGCGGCATAAACTCGCTTTCGATGTGACTCGCTCTACTCGTAATTAGCTCTTCATTTCTGCCATTTAAATACTATTTACGAACTCATTGAGAATTTGCATATACATACTTAAATTTTAATTCTAGAGGAGAACTGATATCATGTAAAAACGGAAATACTTATATTTTTTGTAAAAAGAAATAGGAATTTCTTGATCAACATCTATGACTTTCCTGACAGCACGAACGTAACAACGGCGACGTGAACCTAAGATGCATAATGTGTGCACGATATAGTGCATTATGTGATGGCCTTCCTCTTGTTTTGAAGATGAAAGAGGAACTCAAGAGAGATGACTACTTGATAATAAGCTATACTTGCTCACGAGTTGAACACTCTTTAACTGAAATCTCCAACCACTTGTACCATAAGAGCACATAGAAGAAATTTCTTAATTTGCACAGTATAACAATGCATACGTTAAAATTGTATATATATTGTGGACATTTTTCCTCTCAATATTACGTGTTTTGACTTAGCATTTGATGATTTACATCTGATGACTGAAAAACAATTTTCTGATTTAATTTCGCATATCATTAAAAGAAGGAGTAGTTTTTTTCAAAATTTCATCAAGATCGGAATAAAACTGTAGATTTGTATAAATTACACTACCACACAAACAAAAAACAGACACTTTTGAAATATATATCTAGTCAATGTAATTTCACGCTTTCAGCTATTAATTAATAATAACTGAAAAGAATCTGCTCTTATTGCTTTTAAATTGCTTAGTTTGTTATTGAATGAAAAATTAAATATCTTACACTTGGCTGAATCACAGCACATTTAAAAGTTTTTCAATTTTGGCAGTGGCATCACTCTTCTTCTAAATAACTGAGATTTTAATCAAAAGTTCGTTAAATTAACCTAAGATATAAAGAGCGCGGACCTTGAGGGAAAGGTTTTGAGAAATATTATGTAGGCAGTGACCTTCCTTTTGTTTTGAAGGTGAAGTATGCCAAATTTCGTCAAGATAGTAATAAAACTGCAGATTTGTGTGAAAGAAAAACTCACTGACACGCTTTCTTGTTTATATAGATTCTATAATCCTTGAACATTCTGTTTACAATTCTTCGCATCTCTTGCAATAAATATACAATCTCTAGCACAGCTAGGATCAAAATTCTAAGCAGAATCTAAATATTTCACGAAACTTTCAGATAGCAGCAAAATTATAAATACATTTTAGAATCCGAGTACTAATAATAACTAATTAGAATTAACTAATTAGTACTAATTAGAATAACTGTTTTTCCAGGAAATCTGATGTAAAATCAATGTTTCATGTTAACTTTGTTCATACTTTTCTTTGATGAAAAGGTATCGAAATGCATGTTTCTCTGGAAATCCATAATTGCAGTAAAACCTAATGCTGATCTTACCTAATTTTAATTAGTGTAAAATTAATATCAAGCTAGGACTTAATTTTGTCGAATTTTAACAATTTTTACTTGTAAAATCAAATGAAAAACTATGTTTTAAATTAAATTTTAAGGACAATTGGGCATGAGTCTTTTTTTTTCCGGAGAAAATAGATCTTTGCCACCCGAACAAGAACACATAGGTATATTTTTCTTCCAGTTAATTCTGGCTAAACTTGGAAATATAATGCTTGTATCAGCTACATCATGAATTAAATGAATTTTTATTTAATCCAACCAAGTTAAAAATTCAAAAAATATCATTCTGAACTACATTTTAGATATCTTAGTTCGCTTATCAATAACAGACACATTAAATTTGAAAGATCTTACATTTTCAAATAATCTTCAAATTATACAGGCATGAAATTTTCTAATAAATACAGGGAATATGAAAGTGTGCTTAAAATCTAAACATTTCAGTTTAGTTTCATATTTAATCTTTATTCTTTTTCAAATATTATTAAAAACATTCTTTAACAAATTTGGAATACAGACTGAGTTTTAGTGCCATTTAATTTCTTAATCACTTTGAAATTCCTTACTGACTCATTATTATTATTAGCCCAAAGGAGCCAGAAGAACTAGCAGTCTGAAAAATGGGATTTTGCATTGAATCACTATAAATTTCTGAATCATTTTTCAAATTGCTGCCACCAAATATTATCGCCATTTATTATATTTAAAGAAACTAAATAATAAAGAATCAGTTTGAAATACGTGAATGTTTCTCGCATTGTGAAATTCGACGATACCTAGAACTGTCATATTTTGAATAACATAGACCTCCAACGGAACATGGGCAGTTGGAAGCCCGAATTTTTAATTTCGAATTTGTATTATTACATATTTCAAATTTTGTAAAATTCTAATGAATTTTTGATTAACAAACTCAATAATTTCAAAGCGAACAGTGGTAATACTGTACGGAAAAAACCACTTTTATCTCCTGCGTGCGAGACTGTCTATCCGAAATTCTAAAGATAAAAAATATTCATGAAAATGTTCTTCATAATAATACTTACTATTATCAAGTACAGTAGTAGCCAATTAATGTTATCCTGTTTGTCCACGGTTATTTTAACAACATTAAACGGTGATAAAAATGTCCTTCAAAATAACAATGCAATTTGACTAATTTAATATAAATACAATTAGAAACATATAAATACTTATTTTCACAATATTTAAAACTATCAATTAGTGGATTTTCTGCAGGGGTTATCCAAAAGTTCATTTATGAACTGTTTCTAATGTTTCTGGAAATTATTTAACCGATGTTGCACCCCAGTCTTAATATTCGGAGAACATTGCTTGTATCAGAATTCACATATTTCATCTTTAGGTTCTTCAAGTTTATTACAGGACGTACTTGGATTTATTTCAGAAAGTCCCTGGCAGGTATCTTCTGTCATCATCTTCTGAAGAAGTTCTTGAAGTCAAAAGAGTTATTAAAAATCTAAGCCAAATTAAACAAATGTTGACATTTTTGCTTAATTTTTCATTGGTTGACTAAAATTAAAACCAAACAGTTTGTTGACTTAATCCTTACTTAGTTATACTTTTCAATCATTTGGCAATTTAAAAAAAATTATTTTGATGTTATTTGGACAATTTTCTTCAGACTGAAAAAATCTTTGTATGTTACTTTGATAGCATTAACCTACTCCAAATAAGTGACGTATTTGCCATGTTTTCATATAAACACGCTAGATTTCGGCGATTCGAAAACACTATCCGAATGATATTATTTTAACCGCGATCGCATTAAGCCTCGTCTGCTGCAATAAATAATTTTAATTTTTCGCTTTGAATTCAAAGAATTTATCTACAGCTGAAATATGTCGGAATTTGAATACAGAACTAGTAAAATTCTCAAAGTGCCTATAATGTGTGATAAAAAGATCAATCAAGCTGTAAGATTGAAGGAAGATCTGGAAAAGAAAAAGTTGCACAAAGGCAGTCATCCGAAAATTTATGATGACCCTTCGTCAAAGAATATTGTAGAAGGCAAAAAAAGACTGATGCGACGAAGAAGAAAGCATCGCAAAACGCAAATTCTTTGTCATTTAGATATCGTCTACATTTTTATTTCTTTCCCTTCTTCCTCTTGTGGTTTTCCTTTTCCAAACCCCGTTGATCAATTGATGATATTTATTTTTTCATTCTTTCTTGAAAAGGCTTGTATGAAATTTTTATGAAGAAACGTTTTGTATATTGGCAACAGCCACACATTTTCATCGTTAAACACGCACGTCTTTGTATATATATTTCAAAAATATGCAGAATGGTCTGTTATAAAAGAAGGATAAAAAATCTTGCTTTCAGAATAAAAGAGTGTGACTGAATTCCTCTTTTGTCAGATTCTTTTGAAGATTTTTGCATTTAAAAATGCTTTTAATGTAAAGAGACTTTGATAGATCGATGTTGTTTGAATGTAAAATAATATTTTTGATATTTATTTATGTTTACGATAGCGGTCGACAAGTTTTTCTTTTGAAAAAAATCCATTGAAAAATTTTCTAAATTAAATATTCAGAACATTTTTTTTTACTTACCAAAGGCGAAAGGTAAAACGAATTCCATATATCTGGTTGTAAAGAAAGTTTTCCGCCAGAAAACATTCTTAATGAAGAAAAAAAACATGAAAGCAATACTCCTACTAAACGAGTAGTAATCATCACCTAAATTTCTGATTTTCTGCCAACGTTTTGGTAGTTCTTCAAACCATTCGGCCAAGACGCTTGGTGGCCGTGAATCGAAAAACAGATCAACCTCAATTCAGACGTCCTGGGCAGAAGGGAAGATGGCATCAGCAAGATGTAGCTGCAGATGTGAAAAAAGGTAGAAGGAGCGATGTCGGGGATATATAGTGGGTGTGGCAAAAGGATCCCATTCAAGTCCTACAGAGTTCAGCCGGTGAATGCAGACACATGTGGTCTTGCATTATCTTGATGAAACATTAACTTTTGGTGGAGGAACTCAGTTCAACATTTTTCCTTGATAGCAGCATCAACACAGACTAGCATCTTCGCTGTACATCTTACTGTCGAGGGTTTTACATTTTTCCAGATACTCTTTGTGGATAATACCACTCCAACCCTACCAGATACAAAGCATAATTTTTTGTTTGTCAAATTGCGCTTTGCGACGCTGCCGACGGGCTCTCCGGGAGCAAACCAACACCCTTTTCGGCCTGTATTGAAGTAAATCCACTTTTGATCACAAGTGGCGATCCAGTCCAGAATTTTGTACTTGGGATTCGAGCAGATCAGTGCAGGCCCAAACGCATCTGTCCTTGTCTGCTTGAGTCAACTTATACGGCACTCTGTGATTGAACTTGTACGTCTAGTTTATGCGATGCATAGCGAGACGGATGAACATGGAATTAACATCTAACTCCTTAGCAAGCTCTCAAGTTGTCGCATACTAATCTTCTTTTGCAATTTCTCGCCTCATCAACATTCGGTACCAAACCTTTACAGTGACATATGATACAACATTAGAACCTAAAACCGTACACATGATTTGGTGACATTGTGTAGCTGATATTTTGTAACAGAGCTGGAAGTAAATGATAGTTCTGATCTGATAGTTCCATTTCAGACACCTTGTAGTTAATGATAACGACATTTTTTAACAAAATTCACAACACAGTGTCTAAAGCAAGTCTCTTTCTTTCAAATGCCAACAATCGTTTGACAAAATGTAATTAAACGCACCAACGCAAACTGTTTGCGTAGATGATATTAGGGAGTGGCGGGAAACTTTCGTTAAAACTCGATAAATTGCAGTTACAGCTAATTTATTTCATCCATTTCTTTGGAATTTATATCTGATTATTAATGATTTTAATGGATTAAAACTACCGTATTTTAAGTTGAATTAAAAGTAAAAGATTTCATGCAATATTGCTACAATGAGCTGATGGAATTTTAGTAATGTAACTTAAAAATAATAAAAACGACTAACTTATTTTTCGTGAGGAAAAAAAACTAAGAACGCAATGACAAAAAACGTTAGCTGTATTTATTTCCTACATGATTTAGTGGCACCTGCGCACGCGAAAAATACTCACAAATTGGAAATCAGATACAGCTGAGCACAAGAAGCATTCATTTTGCTAGATGGGCAGCAGTAGTTTGTAAGTAGTTCTGCAAAAAAACAACATATTCTTAATTATCTTACGATAACTTGGAACAACGACTCGGATTACTAACTTCTTTTGCAAAATTTAAAGTTACTCGACGGCACGAATATAAATTTTGACAAAATATTTATACTTTTTATGTGTTAACCTGTAAAGAATGATAAATACCTTATGGAGTCAGGTACTCTTAAAATGTCAAAATATACTCCAAAATGCAACACATTTTAAAGCTTTTCACCTAATGAGTTTATATATTATGACCATGAAATTGTTTATACTTATTTCGATATCCTTAGTAATATATATGAGACTTTTACATCGTATTCCAAATGTAAAACATTTTAAATAAAATATATTTTTTTCATCCACATAATATAGTAATACAAACCTTGCGCAGCATTATATACTATGTTACCGGAAACGTATGGCGACATTCTATAGAATACCTAAGCATTTTATAAAATGCCGGAAACTAGTCGGTAACATGTTCTAAGGTCTTAAGCTTTTAACAGTTATATTGGTTAAAGCTACTTTCCTATCCTTTCTATTTTCAGCTTACAATTTCCTACCAGAATGGGTTTCCAGAATCTCATTTAATGCAGATCTGTAAGAGTAGTATTTATGTCGAAGTTACTGACTTCGTTAGAGAGCCAGAGTTTCTGAGTACACGAAACACATTGCTAACTTGCATACGATAGCGGTCAAAATGGACATTTTCGTTGAAATATGATACCCGAAATTTTCCGCGATTACAATACTTCCTTTTCTTCGTACAAGGATGTAAAAAGAACGGACATCTATAAACTAGCATTAGTTTTATTACTACAAAATCTCAAAAATTATTAAACGCATTTATTTTCTTCTCTATAGAATTGAAAGTTACGTAAAATTGGAGACGAAGCCAATATGAAGAAGAGCAGTAAGAATAATATGTATGTCTTTAAACAAAACAAAAAAAAAATTAACTGTTCATTTGAATCTTAAAATTGGGCGAAGCATGAAGACATTGAAATCTAAAAAAAATCATTAAAATAATGAAAGAAATAGTAAAGTGACATAATAATCTTTATATATAAGAAATAACTATTAGTAACAATGATAACGCATTCTTAAGTACGGAGCTCCGATTTAAGAAAAACATTTTTTCATGCAGAAAACTAATAACTTTTCAGAATATCTTCATTCTGTGCAGAAGAGGGATTCGTATCGATCTCTGTCGAAATTACAAAAAAAAATTCGCCAAAAATAAGTGTCAGTCTTTATTTTTACATGATTTTCCATTCTTGGGCAACAGGATGTTTTCATCCTTGATGGAGAGAAGCTCGTATCGACCTTCTCTCGAAATCAATATAGAATTAATTTTCTATTAAATCAGCATCAGTCTGAGGTTCATTTTCTTTTAATTTTTGGAATACTTAAAACAAAGTTCACTTCTTTTTGAAATTTAGAAATGAAACAGTTTTATTTGAAATTGCTGGATAATATACATTTTTGTTTTAAATATAGAACGTCTTAAATATGAATTTATGCAAATTTCGTAACTTCAAATAGCGAAATAAAAGTTTACATTTTTTTTAAAACCGTTGCAGCGAAACATTAACATTCAATCCAATATTACGTTTTCAGATAGCTTGCATCTATCATTGTGATAACAAAATACAACGTATTTCGGAGTTAATATTATTTACTTACAAAGTCGTCTTACTCGTTCTTCACTATACAGAAAGCATCAATTCTATAGCAATTCAGATATCAATTCTATACAGAAGAAAATAAATGCATTTAATAAGTTTTGAGATTTTGTAGTAATAAAACTAATGCTAGTTTAAAGAGAAACTTGTGTGCTGTTGTTGTGAGTAATCTTACTTGACTGACCTACTCAGAACAAATCCACGAATTTTCTCGTAGCATCGAGTATAAGACTCTGTCTGTCGCTGGCAAGAGCCCTGAGCATCGTACAGTTGACACTCCCACTCCAATTTTGAATGAGAGGCATTCCAGGGGACGGTTCGAAAGAACGTCTCCAACCCCTCTTCCCCTAACACCAACCCTTGACTTTCAGCTTGCTGTATATTTTGACTGTCTCCATGCCGTACAGACACTGTACGTTTACAAACATCCATGCCTTCTTTGGGATTCAAATGTGGGCACTTCTGTACAGCAGACAATGTCACTAACCATTTTCCCGTAATAATCTAAAAGATAAACTTCGTTTGTATATTTCTTAACTATGCTATGAAATTTATCATACAGACTTTGCTGCGTTGACATTAATCCATGCTTAAACCTTTATTTAAACAAGAATGAACTGTTGAATTTGTAGAATCATTATGTTTTTATGAAGTAGGACACAAAAACAATATGCAGTACCCTTGCTGAGATTCGAATCCTGGACTTTTCGAATAGGCGTCGAGTGTGCTTCCAATTATGTGACGATGGAATGCGGAAAGGTGAAGGAAAACACATTATGTACTCTACCTTTTAAAGAACGACTGGAACCCATTTCGACACATTCTGAATTATATGATTGAATTGCTGACTCTGGTGGCGAATTATCGGTCATTATCTTTTAGTTCGGGAACCACTGTGGAATCATTATGTTGTTTTGAAGCAGGTGACTTGAAAAATGAGAAATGCTCTCGCCGAAACTCGCCTGGAACTCTCGAACACGCACTGAGTGGGCTACTGTTATGCTACTGTTCCTACTGGCACGCTGCAAGGAGAGAGAAAATACCTTGTATACTCCCCCCTTTTAAAAGCTGACTGGGGTTTAGGGAACCCAGTCGCCAAATCCTGGTGGTGACGAATTATCCTGGTGGTCCTTTACTTGGGGCGCCACTATAGGGTTATTAGGTTATTTTATGGGAAAATAAATACTTTTAAATACATTGTAGAGACATGAAAAATGAGAGATGCCCTCGCCGGAACTCGAAAAATGGACTTCTCGATTACGCGCCGAGCATGCTAACTAGTACACCACGAAGGCATGCGAAAAAGGCGGGAAAACTACCTTATATACTTTCCCTTTTAAAGGGCGGCTAGGAAGTAGGGGACCCAATCGCCAAATCCTGGTGGTGGAGAACCATCGTCCCCCCCCCCACTTTTTTAATTCGGGAGCCACTGTAAGCTCCCGAATTAAAAAAGTGAATGATTAGGTTATTTCGAAAGCAGGAGATGAAAAATGAGCAATGTCCTCGCCGGGGCGCGAACCACGGACCTCTCGAATACACGCCGAGCGTGCTGACCACTACACTCCGAAGGCAGGCGAAAAAGGCAGGAGAAATACTTTATAACATCACTGACACTAGTAAAAAGCTACTAGTAAGACACTAGTAAAAAGTAAATTATTTAGCATACACTATTCTCAAGTGGCATTAATTATTTAATCGTCAGTCCTACTACAAAATTTACGCTAATTAAGAAATAAAATTGTTCCAGAATTTAATTAAAAGTAGCGTTTTTTTCTCTGCTTCTTATTTAATAACAATTTAAGTGTTTATAATAGTTATTATCTTACTATTCTATTAAAGCTAAACAGTCATTAAAATTCTCTTTTGCAGTGGAGGACTAGTTAATTCTTCATTCGAATTCAGTAATAAGCGTTTGTGTGAAAGCATTAATTCTTTTTGACATACTTCGATTTTTCATGTGTTTCTTATTCACGTATGTCATCATACATATTTAAAGTTGTTTTGAATGAAATAAAGGTATACGATGTGACATTTAAAAGATTTGGAGTAAAGCGATTTTAGTGTTGTTTACAATACCCGTGAGAATTTGTAAATGACCCAATGGCCTTCGTCGACCTTAAAGAGAAGTTTTATTGTTATAAGTGCAGAGGTAAAAAAATGTAATTTATTCTTAAGTAACTCCTTCGAGCAGCTATTGTGCGAAATGAACATTATATTCTTTTCATCTTCCGACAGATATGAATTTCTTAATCATAAAGATAAATTCTTAACTATTTAATCATCATTATGTCTGTGGTTTACAATGGCTTTTGTAACAATGGATTTATTTAATAGCATCAACCTATTCAAAACCGGGAATTATTATTCCCAACATTAAAATTGCGACAGGAAACCGTAGCAATTCTGGAAGGAAAACAAAATGGCCGCCTGGAGCATCTCGGATGACGTCACATATGAAAAAGACGACAGGATAATTAAAGATGTCAGATTCCTCATTCTTTATTTTGTTTCTTCTCAGCTTACTTCTCGTTCTTTCTGAGCATGCGCCGTTAGGCGAAATTCATGATTTAGCAGAACTCCGAGAAGAACGAGCAGGGGCCAGGATTAAATTAGAGTCGATATTACGATTACTTGATTGTCAAAACTCAGATTGATATCTCCGGGGAGCTGCTGCTTCTACGTCTGATTAGTTAAAGGAAAAGAGCACTGAGTAACAGCAGTAGAACTGGATGAAAATACGTGGGGGGGAGGTAAATGACAAGACACAAATGGAAAAAGAAAGCTCCACGAGGGGGGGGGGAAGAAAGAGCAAAGGGGATACTTGAAAACCTATTCCTCTTTCGGTAACGCGGTTGGTAATTGCAAGTTTTTGGCAGAGGGTGTGTCCTTTTTCTCACATTTGAGGAGTTCTCGAGGTGTTTGGATTTAAATGTCTACTTAGAGAGGGGCTGTATACATGAAAAATGTCACTGAATATTAGCTTTGAAAAATCCTTCAAACTTCCTTTGTTTTCTTACACCAAAATATGTAATAAAACCTAGGTCTTTATACATTTTACACGGTAACCATTTAATGCATGATTAATAACAGACTGTTTTCTTTATACAGATCATAAACGTTTCTTCAACCTTAACTTACTATAGAGCAGCGGTTCTCAACATTTTAGCTAACCCGAACCATCTAAAGAAAAATTGAAAAACTTTAGTACCACCATTACATTTTGCAATGATTATTTTTCAATTTCTCAATAGAAATATAAAAAAAGTATATTTTGCCATTTGCACAATCTGTTGGCTATTTGTATTAAATATGCACATATAAAAAATATTAGATTAAAAATTAGTTATCATTTTAATTATCGAAATTTAAGTTGTCATACTTTAATTCTAAAATTTAGTGTGAAATTTGGGCCTGTTTAAGAGCGATCAATTTAAGAAAATTTAGAAAAGCGAGATCAATTTCTTTTTTAAATTTTCTTAAATAATTTCTTTTTCTTCTTTTCTTTTTTTATATATGGTCATATTTCACTTAGCTTTAACCGTAAATTACGATCCATTTTTAATTTTGTTCTGTATTTTTTTTTCCAAATATAACCTGGAAGAAAATCTTTGTTCACACAAATAGGTTGTGCAAAAACGGAATAAAAATTTAATAGCTTATTTTACAGCCAAAAGTTAACAAGTATGCTATTTTTTAAATCTTCAGATACAGTTCAATGACAAAAAATTTCTATCAATTTTAAAAAGGCGTTGTTTCTTTGCTTACCACCTATTTTTCCCCCGCGTACCACCAGTTGAGAATTGCTGCTATAGAGCAATGGTTTCAAACTAGGACGCATGTAGGACGAATTCAGTACCTAAAAGCAGTTGATGGGCCGAAATTTTTTTCCTTTTTCTTTTATGAAAATCAAAACGCAAAATTGTATTTAAAAAACAAAGTTTCTAAATTAAGTTTTAAATTTTACTTACTAAACATTTATGAAAACGTACATAAACGGTAATAATAAGGATGCAAAGAAAAAATTCCGATTTAAGCTGTTCAAAATCTTTGCAGTTTAAAAACATCGTTGTCGAAAATATCAAATAAAAAATAAAGTACCTACAAATCATAGCATAACAATAACATCGCACACATGTGTTTTTCAGGTTTCAAAAGCTCTAAATCCATTTTTGCATAATGATTTCGGAGTGCAAAAGGAAAAGAGGGACATCTTTACTTTGATATTTCATATTTTTGAATGAAGTAATCAATTTTTGCTGAAAAAGTAATAAGGAGGTTTAAGCATTTAAAAATTGAAAATGATTAGAAAATTAATGCAACTTGAAAGACCTTAATAGAATTTTAAATTTAGATAGTTAATTAACAAAGGTCATTAATAAATTGATCTTTTTTATAAAGTTTTACTCATTATTTTTTATGAAAAATGCAGCCTAAAAATGTTTAGAAAAAGGAAGGTAAATAATTACATGAGGTTGCATCTATAAAAATTGCTTAGTTAATTACGAAATTATTTTCTTTCACGTTTATTAATCTGATATTATTTTGGTGAGAATTATGTCTCGTTTTGTTTCCTTTTATTCTTAAATTGTTGTTAACATTTCTTGCGTTTCCAAATCTTTATACGAATATGCTTTTACAAATTTTAAAACATGAAAAACGCATATGAGCGATGTTATCATCTTGCAATGATTTGTAGGTGTTTTATTTTTTACGACGATATTTTTGACGACGGTGTTTTTAAACTTCGAAGTTTTTGAATCGCTTTATTTTCGACGACGATATTTTGTTACCACGATGTTTTAGAACTGCGATGTTTCCTCTTTGCTTTCTTTTCTCCTACGATGTTTTGAACCGCAACGTTTTCGCCTTGCGTTGTTTTCTCCGCGATGTTCCCGTCTGCAAAGTTTTTGCCTCGATATTTTCGCCTGCAACCATTCAAACGTATTGATATCTAAATATTAAAATTTCAGCACGTTTATTTCAAAGAATTAAAAGATATTCAATTGACCACTAAATAACTGAAAAATAAACGATTACGAAAACTATCCAAGTGGAATAAAACACGAGAATACGTAATGGCAATCTGTTATCTTTCTTTTACTTATATTAAATTTTCTTCAAGCATACAGAAAGAATACATACATTTACATGTAAATAATCATACATTTCTTTATTCCTTATTACAGCTTTAAACTGCTACATTTTATGGCATTTCGATTTCTATGAAGTTTCAAAACCTTGCAAAAATATTACTACAAAATATCTTTATTCCAAATTATAAATGCTCAACTCTCAATATGTGTATCTTTTTTAGAAGTATTAGTTTCCAGTTACGAAAAAAAAAACTTCACATATAAATGTATTTCAAAATAATACGATTATTTTCATTACAAAAATCTGATGTGGATACCAAATGACTTCCTTCAACGGCCTATTAAATTATACACATTTCTGATGCATTTCATTTAAGCTTACTTCCTTGAATCTCATTAGAGATATATTTCTCGTTCAATCAATTCACTCAAGGCAAAAGTACATAAAAACTGAAAACATCTTCACTAAAAATTGTTAAATATGGAAAAACATAAAACACCAAATACAGTTAAAAAAAATTCTTTTCAATTGAAATTAAAATTTCTACGCAAAAACGAACAATTCGGGCAGAGGGCAAGATGACAGATTTTACGGTGCACAAAATTGAAAGTGTGCTTTTGGTTCCCCTCGGCAAAAAGACACTGAAGTTGATGCACAGACTAATTTAATTAACTTGTAGGTATTTATATTTATTTTAAATAACCAGTTAAATTTAGTTTTAAGTTACTTTCCTATAGGCCTTCATTCCCCTAATTGTCAGTGCCAGAATATTTAAATTTGGTAGTGCGCTTAAGAAATGCAAATTCTACCAGTGGGAGAAAAAGTTTAAATATCGACATTCCAGTGAGAGTGTGGATCATTTCTGTGCGTCCTTATACGCAAGCTTCCGCTTAGCAGTTACTGCTGGTTAGATGTGGCTTAATCGCTATTACCTTGCTGCCACTAGACTCATCTACGCGCTGTAGGATACAAGATTGTATGAGGCCTGTAGTGTAATTCTACTACTTGTGAATATCTTGAATTCTCGAGTTTTGATTCTACTGTTTCAGTTACCGCCCAATTTGAGGCGCAGTACGTTAGTGTCGTGTCAAGTTGACACATTGTAAATAAAGGACAGTTTTAGCCCTTCTTCGGTGCAATCACTATTTCTCCGCATTATACACAACAGAAAGACAGTAGAACCTTACAAACTATTTTACAAAAAGTTTCAAATTTGAACAAATGGCGGCTTAGTTTACACTTAGTACCACTTAAACAACGTTTAAATTGTTGATAATTATTCAACTATGAGGTAAAGGTACAAAAACCTTAACCGGAACATAACAAAAAGATAATTCAGTCACTTTTAAAGGAACAAATTCACAATTTACCAACATATAAGAATAAAAATACTGAGCTCAGTGAGACGCGTAACAGAGCGTATGTACTTTTGGCGCTACCTATTGCAACCAAAAAGGGAGATGGACAACTACATGTTATAAAAGTCCCAGTACACAAGATTTCAACTTTCTGAAGCTACTCATCTTTGAGTTATGCAAAATACGTACATACAGACGTACGAAAATATCTCTTACGAGAGATATGTACTTACAGACGTACGAAAAAAATCTCTTCTGAATCCCTTTCAAATATATTTTACAAGCTTTTTTTGAAAAAGAGTCTTTTATTCTATCCGCATGTACAGATCTCAAGTAAAAACATCTTTCAAGTGGATTCGAGAGTGGTCAAAAATGGATATTTTCTTTGAAATATGATATCCAAAATTTTTCGTGATTACAATACACCCTTTACTTCGTACAAGGAAGTAAAAATTTTTAGCTGAGGGTATTTATCTTTTGACACTGTCAAAAAAATTTAATGAATTTTTTTGTTCAGATTTTTGAGGAAGATTTATAATACAGTGCACATTAATTAGCTTCATTTGTAAAACTTAATGGACCGTTCATGTTCATTTTTAGGTAATTAAAATAATACAAAATTTGACTCGAAATTCTAAATTTTTTTCAGATTTTTTCCATTGTTACTAATGCTATTATAATGATAATTAATTTGCTGGAACTATATTTGCAAGTAGCATAAAATTGCTTCCGAGCCTGCTAGTTTGAGATCATTGCTATCAAATCTTCCATTAACCGAAATAGAGTTTAAAAAAAAGAAAATGAAAGAAGCGAATATTCTTAATTTTCACTGGGAACAAGTGTTAGATTTCCAAGCCTCCAAAAGTAACACACTAAATCATGCCAAAGGAAGCTATAAAACTTAAAATGAAAACAAGGCAAGAAGGATATATGATAAATAAGCAATCCAAATCTAAGAAAATATCATTTTCCGCCATCCAGAAATTGGAAGACAACCAGCACAGTGTAAGGCTTAGGGAGAGGTGATGACAATTATGATGGTGCAGAGTCAAATTGTCGAAGATTAGACAGTAAGAGATAAAACAGAATAAAGCACAAGTGAGAGAGAATCATCTTTCATATCTGTCATGTCACTATTTTTGCAAGTTCTTTATCTGCTTCCCCAGAATAAAAAGTCAGCTTTATTTTCTCTCTGGCTGGGTAGCAGTATATTAACTGCTTGGACTAATGAACTTTTTCTAACATGCAGCTCTTCGCATAAGTGTTTGTTGTTGCAATTAAAATGGTACTCTTCTTTAATCAAGGAGCAAAACAAAGAGTGAATGGCGTATCCGCTTTTTTCTTTCGTTAATGTTTAGAGTTATTAGGTTATATCGATGCTGGAACGTGAAAAATGTGCACTGCTCTCACCAGGATTTGAAAGCCGGACCTGCCGAATATGCGTCTAGTGTGCTTCCAGTTATATCACAGAGGCATGCGGAAAGGATGGAGAAAAAACGTTATATGCTCCCCTTCTAAATGGCGACTGAGGATGAGGAGACCCAGTCGCTAAATCCTGGTATTGATTAATTATCGTCTGCCATCTTTTAGTTCAGGCGCCACTGTGAAGTCATCAGGTTTTTGGTTCTAGAGACGTGAAAAATATGCAATGCCGTCTTCGGGATTAGAACTCGGACGTCAGGACCTCCCGAATACTCGTCGAGTGTGTTTCCAATTGGAAAACTCTGAACAAGAATCAAAACATGTTTAGAAGACCATGTGAAAAAGAACTAGAAATCCTTTGTGTCTCTTGTAACAATGCAAAGTACTAGTCTTTAAGGAATTTTAGTAAATTTCTGATAGTTTTAAAATATTTTGGGAAGTTCAAATTACCCGTATAATTTTCAAGGACTTTTAAGGAGTTAAGTGGGAGTTTTCAACTCAGAAAGTGAATCCTCGACAGTCATATTTCTCCCACCACTATGATTCGTCTTAGTAACTTTTTTTTTTAAATCTTTGAAGTAAGGGTTATTGTGTTGCATATGGATACACAAATAGAACGTCTGAAAATTTTTCTGGGAGTACTTTTCATGGACATTAGTAGACACGTACGGCCGTGTCATGTATTTTCTATTCCAGATGTAAAAAAGGCATTTAATAGTAATAAAATTATCTGAAACACATTTTTCTGTTTCTATTTGCAATTAATATCATTATCCTTATAATGTAATGATACCTGCTAGGATGATTTGAACGCCTCAAAGTGATTTGAACGCTTTAAAGAATATGTCGATAATTTTCATGTTAAGTAAGAAATTGATTTTAAGTACTTTTATTTGAAGATTTTAAAGAATATGTCGATAATTTTCTTGTCAAGTAAGAAACTGATTTTAAGTACTTTTATTTGAAGGTTTTAAAGAATATGTGGATCATTTTCATGTTAAGTAAGAAATTGATTTATTTTATTTTAACGCTTTAAGGAATATGTCAATAATTTGACACTTGCGAATTATTTGAAAATATGAAAATATTATTTGACACACTATTAAAAAATTCCAGTTACGATTAATAACAATATGATTAATAATAGCTAAATAATGAAAATATTATTTGATGTATATCAATATATGATTTGATTCGCTAGTCTTTTGGCAAAGTTAAAACATTAGTATTCTTGACAAAAACAAAACAAAATAAAACAAAAACCTTAAAAATATAGGACTGTTGTATTTTCCTAAGCTTTAACTGAGAAAAGAAATAAAAGCATCATCTTTTAAATTAAACTTATTCGTCTAATTAAATAACAATGAATTGCATACCTAATAACAATGAACTGCATACTAGCATAATTTTTAATTTCTTTTTAGCTCAGGCTGATAGTTCTTTAATTTATCTTTAAATAATTTAAATAGGAATTTGTAGCGTACGTAAAAATATTAATTGCATTGCTTTATTATTATTTTAAATTTAAAATGGCATTAAAAGTTCGATTTGTCCCTTTCTTCCGTCCAAAAAAATTGCATTTTCTAATTAAAGCAATGAAAAGTTAATGTATTTTACGAAAGTTATTTAAGTTCTTTAGTACAGTTAGTTAGAAAAATTAATTTCCGTAATAGCTGATCTTATTTTATATAATCAATATTAAATATGTTCGAATTTTCAAAACTTCTGCTTGTTCAGCATTTTTAAACACTGATTAATATTATGGCCAAATTAATTCGCAACATAGAACAACAACGCGTTTTTCGCCTTCATATTCAAATCGAAATTCGTTTAGGTAATTTATTATGGAAAGCATTTTTCCATTTAAAGAAGTCCTAGCATATATATGTTGAAGTGAGAACAGAAGTTTAAATATAATAGTACATTGTTTACTTATTTATAGCGATAATATCTAAGAAGCACGTGTGGTGTCATTTTTTTTAATTCGAATATTACGTTTATTGGTATAAACTTTTATTAGGCATTAACTAACACCTTTGATGTAAATAAATGATCGAGTTTAACAAGAGAAAAGAACGTAATTTATTGCTTATTTAACAATAGTAACCCAAACATAATTAATTTTTGTGAATATGTAAATGTACGCTTGTTTTTCAGATTAGGGTTTAATATTAATTTTCTATTAATTATATTCATTTAAAAATAACTTCCTTTGAAACAGTGCTACCTTAGGACAAAATATGATATTTGTGATGGTTTGTCTGTCGTACTGCATGATAACCGTGAGAGATTGCACCCGATAACACCTATGCATATTATATAACTGCTCTTCACATTGCGCTAATAGTTACAAGCTAGGCAAATAAGATCAATAAAAAAATAAAACTGAAAGGTTTCAGATTTTATACTACACCCAAAGTGGCTTTTTTTCCCTCATTTACATGCACATACACGTAACATGCATACATACACGTTTTGAAAGCATTTGAGATAATGTTCCTTTGGGCTAAAAGTGCTTAAAAACAGCCTGTCTTTAGAATTTCCAATAGATAGTCAAGCGTGCTGGAGATAAAAATGTTTTTTTTTTTCCCGTACAATGTTGCCACTGCTCGCTTTGAAATCGTTAATCGTTGAGTTTATTAATCAAAGATTCGTTAAAATTTTACAAAATATGAAATACACAATAAAACAAATATACAATAAAACAAATTCGAAATTCAAAATTGGGACCTCCAGGTGTCCATATTCGGGTAGACGACTACGTTATTCAAAATTGGATGGCTCTAAGTACTGTTGCTTTTTCCCAGTGCGAAAAACATGCATACATTCATGCAAATTCTTCATTATTTAATTTCTTTAAATATAGTATAGGGCGATAATATTTATTGACAACAATTTGAAAGGAGATTGGAACTTTTATAGTGATTCAACGCAAAATCCTGTTTTGAGACTAATAGACTTGTGGACTAACGCTCCTTTGGGCTGAAAATTACTAATTTAGCAAAAATATCTAATTATAGTACCTAAAATGCTCATATCATACGGTATAAATTAAAAAAAATTTGTTTTACTGAGTTATAAGTTCGACAATAAGTTAACAATTTAAAATTAATAAACTGTTCTATTATTATGATTTAAAAACTTTGAATAAATTGTAGAGTCTCACTTCTTAAGGTAGCACACACTAAGTCAAGACTCCCGAAAGATGTCAGCTACTTATCAGTGCGTATCATTAATCACACAGACACATAAGAAGTGCGTAGAAGACTTTTTTATTCAGAAGTCAGATAACTGAATAGAAGACACCTCTTCTGTTATTACAAAACCAGACAGCATTTGTGGCGTAACTCAAAAGATAAAATTTCAGCCTTAAGCTAAATCTAATTATCGAAAGGCTAAACAGAAATAATTAGCCCACAAGTTGGCTCAAACCTACACCAGCGTGGCAAGCACTATTGGTGAGAATAAAGCAAAGCTATAGACAGAATGCAACCGCAGAATTTCAGATGGTAACGTGGCCTTCAGCAGGCAGAATATGCTCTGTCTGAACAACCTAAAACGTTCCCTTAAATACTATCTCTTTCTAACTCATTTAAATAAGCGAGAATTAATTTTCATTCTGGCAGGAAAACGGAAAGAGAGAATAACAGAATAGATACTGAACATAAAATAAGTTAATTTAACTAAATATATTACGAAATAAATAAATTTTCAAGAAAATCTGAAAACTCGTTACATTTTGAAACGCTTGTCCACGGTATTTTATTTTATATCTGTATATGTATTTGCCGACAAAATTTGCTACATAAATTTTTAAAATTAATATCGAGTTTAATAAGTTATTTGATCTTAATTTTCCTAATGGAATGCTAAAAGAAATACCATAAATTTGGCCAGCAAATAAATAAATTTTCATTGGAAATATTGTTTAAGCGAGTAACAAGTATGAAAGAATTTTTAAATCCAATGAAATCATAAATATATTTCTATAAATAATAACATAATTCAACCATAATCTGATACTGATTATTAAGTACTAATTATTAAGCGACACCCGCATCAATTATATAAAAGTTCAATCGTGGTGATATATATTTATCTAGTAGATCTTTTTTGCAACCCAGAACAATGAGTTTGTCGATCATAACACGGGCATATGATATGAATACGCGTTGTTGTTGTTGTGGCTTATCTCACTTGTCTGACAGTACATCAGAACAAGTCCACGAAATTCATCGTGGCAAGGAGTGCCCTGTCGATGGCAAAAGCCTTGAGCACTATATAGGTTACAGTACGACCTTGCTCAGTCTGGTCCCAATTTTGATGGAAAGCACCTCGGGCAGGGGGATGGTATGTCACCCCTCTAACCCTACCAATAGTTCACTTTCGACACGCAGCATATATAGAGTGCTCCCATGCTGCACAGATACTATACATTTGCAAGCATCAATGCCTTCTCCGGGATTCCAATCAAGGCTTTTCGGTACGACAGTCAGAGTCAGTAACCTCTATCCCGGGTGGGCTGCATATGAAATCCCTTACTTAGAATTTCAAAGTATTGTTATGAATACAAAATGCAAAATCCGGATATCCAGGACTCTAGTTATCAGAATAGCACCTTTTTTCTAAGCCAAGTGAAATTAAATTTATGTCTATTTAATTTTCTAATTTTGCGTTTCTAATTTTTCTTTGATTTGAATATTAAAAAAATAAAATATTCGATACGTTTAAAATCAGGCAAATAAGGAATTTAAGTTGACGCAGATTTTTTTTAATTATTGTTTTTCGATTTTGAAAGAACTCTAACACAGGTCCCTCTTTTTTAGGAGTAATAGCGTCTTACAAGGATGGGCGGAGCAAACAACAAAAAGTATAAAGAAATCAGTGGCAAGAGGAAACACAAAATGAACATCATAACGCTATCATTTATTTAAAAACAATGCTAATCTAATTCCTCCCTAAATTTAAATTTCACATTGGTGCTGGTGGATTTGTCTGGTAGATCTGCAGTGTACTGTAAGTATGTCGTATGTGTACTTAAATAATAATGGAAAAAGAGATTACGTACTGTATTATAGGGTTATCAATGCCTATTCATAAAAAGCGCAACTTTTCTTAAGAGGAAAAAAAGAGAGAGAAGGAGAGAAGTTTCTGGAAACAGCACACAGAAGTGAAAATAAATTTATTCTTCCATTTTAATTAAACCACAACAGATTATATGTTTACGTAAATATTATGTTAGGCCGGTGAAGCATTCATTGCTTAATTTTTTTATAAAAAATATGTTTTATGTTCAATTTTAAGGATATAAAATATTAGGTAGGCAAGAAAGTAATTCCGGTTTGCAAAAACAGATAGTGTCATGTTCGTTTTGTTATTCTTCTGTCTCTCTTATATAGAGAGACATATGTATATATTTATTTATTTATTTGTTTACAATTGAATTTTCATATTTAAAATTTAAGTTAGCTTCATATGAAGGAGATAATGTTTTTGTATTTTTTAAATTCAAATTTCATTCCTTGCAGCAATGGCGCAAGAGAATTATTTAATTTTATTTAACTTTACATTAGTTTCTTATGAAACAATATTATATATATATATATATATTATTGAGAAAGTTGTCGAAAACTTCTATTCGTTGTTGAGAGAAAAGCTAGTAGAAAAATCTACGCATAGTGCTGCAAAATTTATACCATCTAATATGGGAAATTAAATATATGACAAGAAGAAATTTACTACTTACTTAATATACTTCAACACAATAAAATTCCCAATAAAATAATTTTTCTTTCGCTTAGAAAAGCAGGCATTTACCTTAACCTTTAAATTCCATGTAACAAGTGACATGAAATTTTTGCTTAAACCAAAAGGAGGCAATTTGTGGATGACTTTAACAAGAATTTAAATTATATATGTAATTTAATTCTTAAGAACTCCATCTTTGACATTCTACATCAATGAATTAAGTTACTATTTCTATGCATAAATAATACTCTCTAATTTGCTGGCCACTGAACTTTTACTAAATAAGAGCCTTTTTCTTTCTCGTATCACTTGCATCTCGTATCGCTTGCACCATCGAATTATCGTTTATTTTAAGGTTTACGAAACTTCTCAAATGGTAAAAATTTCAGTAATACTGATGACCTCAAATCATTTTTGCTCATGAAGACCAGAAGTTCTGTGAGCGCGAAATCATGAGGTTACCAGAAAAATGGCAGAAGATTATCGACCAGAATGGAAATGACTTGACTGATTAAAGCTCATTTTTTTCTTTTGTATAGAAAAAATATAGTTTTACTTCCCACTAAATAAAGTGAAATTACTTTCTTGCCAACCCGATAACTTTTTAAATGAATAATTTTTGTTGCCATGAAGCACGATAAAAAAAACAAAAAGCTTGAATTTTATAGCGAAAAATATTTTTCCCACAAATAAATAAATAAATTATAATAAAATAAATAATAAACAAATAAATAATAAATAAATTCTGCTACACAGATTTTTTTTTTAAATTCGCGATAATGAACTGCGATCTAATTTAGTCACGATTTTTAATATCCTACTGCAGTTTCAACTTAACCAAAATTAAATTTCTCGCTTCTGGTGACTGGGAGATAAATGGGGTACAGCCAAACATAACATGAGAAGCTGTTAGCAACAGAGAAAGTATTTGCTGAAAATTTCGCAAGCAAATTAACTATTCCTTTCTAAGAGAGCAGCAAACTG
>KK118620.1:134905-153057 GCA_000611955.2 Stegodyphus mimosarum
GTAGGGAAAAGAAAAAAAAAGAGCAGGAAAAAACACATATTAAAGAAGACGAGTAGTTTCATATATGGCGTAAGAAACCAAATCCCTCACTCAAAAGGCATAAGAGGAAACTAATTACGGCGCAGGTTCATAACAGGTGTTGTTACTTTGACACCTAATGTGTCATTCGGAACGTGTTTTGAGGCCCCTAATTATCGTGACATGCGCGTTGAAGGAGCTCACAATAGCCATTTGATGGCTAACGAGCATTGTTAAGCCCGCAATTAAGTACCTTCAATTTTCGTTCTCAACAAAAGCCCTCAAGGACTGTTCTTTGCTTCTTTTGACTTTTATAGTTCGTTTATTATTTATGGCATTTCATTTTTGGCCAGATGTTGAAGGGTTGTTGAGGAAATCGAATGGAGGTTCGGTCGGGGTTCTCAAATTATTATTTTTATCGGGGATGATAAAAATTTGAAGACGTGTTAAATTACCTTCCACCAGATCACGGCAATTACAACAGAACTAGAATATAAGCAACTAGTAATAAGTAATTAACTGTTAGCAAAATGTCGAAAAGAATGTATAAAAGGAGCAGACAATTATAACTCTCCCAGAGGTATTAAAAAAGAATAATTAAAAAGTGTTGCAGGAAAAAAAATCTCACTCAATTTTGTGACAGCAGCTCAATATAAGTTAGGATGCTCATTATTGTTTCTTTCCGCCCTTAAAATTTGTAAAACCAAATCAATTTTAGATAGTTATTTGAACTCTTAGAGGAAAAAATTATTAATTCAAAATAAAACAGATCTTCAAAACATGTTCTCAGTCCATATACAATCTGACACTTAATATTCAATTATTGTTTCTATAACTTCACCAGTTTAGCTAATATCTCATTTCTTCATTATATTCTTCCTTTTTTTAACTAATTTTATCATTAGAAAATCTAGAGAGTAAAACTATATCAGGAATTTAATTTGCGAAGCCCACGTGTTACGGAAATAACATAAAAATGAAAACACTCATAACACTCATAACCATTAATACAAACACATATAGTAATTTTCCCAATATATTTCTTTAAAAGAAACCTACATCCCAGTAAGTATACATTAATAAGAAGTAAAAATGCATAGTAATAGTAACATTATCTTATGGTAACTGAGCTTATATAAAGCCCCATAGAACTCACATGAAGCTTGTATGAGTCATATGAAGCTCATATGACTCATGGACCCATACTCATATGAAGGAGTCCGACCACAGTTCCTAACAGGCATATCGGAGGAACGAAATAAAGGAGAGGGTAAAAAAAGACCAGTATTTTAAAAGATCGAACCCATCAACAATGGATAATTCTTCCATGAACTGGAACCTAAATAATGGAAGTAAGGTGAAATCATATGTTTCAAAAGTTTCTTAAACGTAAAAACACCTGCCGCGTCCAAGTAGCTTAATAAAAAATCTGCATAGCATACGTTCCAAATGATAAATACAAGGGAAACAAAATGGAAGAAATGCTAATGTTAAAATGCGAATACAAATTAAATGCATTAAATAAAAATAAAAATAATCAAGGGAATACAAAGAACTAATAAACTAGCCCTCAGGTAGAAAAACTATGTACAATAGAGAAGGAAAATTATGTGAATATTTTTTAATTTTTCAGACTTTTTATTACTAGTACTATTTTATATGTTCACTTATAATTATGTATGAAATTTTACTTTTTATAACATTTTAAATAATTTAGTGACGTAAAACTGTAATTTTTGATAACAGAGTGATTCAAGGTAAAAATTAAACACTGGATCTCCTTCACTCGTTGACAAGCCGCTGCGGCTTTTCTAATTTTGCTATCATGGTATGGTGTTGTAAATTTTCTTACTGAAATTTATCCATCTGAATTTGATAAAACTAATTTTATTGAAGTAGCCTTGTAGTTAATAATATCAAAATATAGTCAAAGATAATTAGGTTTGCCGTAATATGTTTTGCTTATACCGAGATAAATTTTAAAAATGCAGCCAATCGCCAAATCCTGATGGTGAAGAATCATCATTCATCCCCTTTTTAGTTCGAGCTCCACTCTAGAGACAAAAGGTATTTTTTAAAGCACGAGATATGGAAAATGAGCAATGCCCTCTTCGGGACTCGAGACTGGAACCACGGACCTCTCGAATACGTGCCGTGTGTGCTGACCACTACACCACAAAGACATGCTAAGAAGGCGATAGAAATACCTTATAAGTTAAGACCTAAATTATAAAACAACTGCTTAATTAATATAAAAGAACTTTACACGTTAATAAACTTACATCGGAAATTTTCTTACTTAGTATCTGTTTACAGGATGTGTTATGATGATTTAAAGAATCGATTTCATCAGAGTTAAAATTAAAAGTAAAGCACATTAAACATTTTAAATAAATGTATTAAGATATTTCGTATGACTTTTATGTTGACTTTTATAGAATATTTTCAGTTTATATTCAGAATTATTGCGTCAAATTAATAAGCTCTAATTTACAGTTACGAAAATATTAATCTTAGATCGGTGATTGTTTTACAAGAAAGCTGTATAAATTTCGAGGACATTCAGATGAATATTTTTTTACAAAGCAAGTTTCAGTCTAAGGTCCCGTTTTTTCCATTTTAAAACAAAATTAATATATTTATTTCCCATTTGATAACAAGCTACTATTTAAAATTAATAAGACTGAAACGAGCAATATTTTAGTGTAAAATTTAAGCTTTTTAACTAGTTTTTTATGTTAAAATAATTAAAAAAACAGAAGCATAATTGAATGTTTTCGTTATTAATAATAAAATATTTTCTTAAATTAAACATTTGCTCTAATTAAAACAATGTAAATTTAGTAATTAAGACTTTTGTAGGTCTATACCCAGAAAACAGATCTACATATTTGGAGCCATCTGCATCAGATTTGCGAGAGCTTTCAAGAAAAATAATCGATGACAGTACAACTCGCTTATAACGAGCCCTGATTTAACGAGGAAATGGAAAGAGAATTAGTTGGTACAATGTTATGTACAAAGCAACAACTTGCTTTTGGAAGCATGGAGCAAACTCGGTTATAGCGAAGAATATTTTTGTGATTCATAAAATTTCTATTGTTCCTGGAGCGTTCCTGAGCTGGAGAGTTCCACCTCTTCAGCTGAGCTAATCCATTCTTGAAAAAATTTCTTTAACATTCCGAAGTCAACCGAAAGTTAGTGATGAATCATAAATCTTGCACATATGTGACGGCGATCTTGAAAGTAATCAGGATTGAATTTTTACCACCGAATTCTATTAGTGTTATGCAGTCTATGGACCAAGGTATCATAAGAAGTTTTAAATCCAACTTTCTTAAGTACTTGATGATTTTGATGCCTCTTATTAGAAGAGAAAAAATAGGAAAAACCTCAAATGCTAATGTAAGTGTACTTGAAGCAATACATTTAATGAACGATGGATGAGAAAACGTTACATCAGCATGCATTACCAATTGTTTCCATGAGGCCGGATTGGACATTTCTTCAAGAGGCGAAAATCACCGAGGAAGACGAAGAAGATTTCGGCATCTTGGAAAATTTGGAAATGAGTAGAGAAAAATTTGAAAATTATATATCTGTTGAAGTCAATGTTATCACTTCCGAGATATCTACTTGGGAGGATATTGAAACTGAAATTCAAGCTAAAGCAGATGAAAAAAATAATGAAAGCGACGATGATAACGACGAATGTGGAGAATTTCAAGCTGGGCCACCGCCAACGAGCTCAGTGGCTTTTCAGTGCGCAGAAAAACTTCAAACGTTTTTCGAAGCCAAGGGTGCAAATGACGATGTTTTTCGGACCTCGTATCTTCTCCGAAAAACAGTAACAAAAGAAAGAGACAATAAGGCAGTTC
Source organism: Stegodyphus mimosarum (assembly GCA_000611955.2). Lineage (NCBI taxonomy): Eukaryota > Metazoa > Arthropoda > Arachnida > Araneae > Eresidae > Stegodyphus > Stegodyphus mimosarum. The sequence goes on from KK118620.1 coordinate 138,802, forward strand.
AAAATAAATTAACCGACTTTTTTGTACTATACAGAAATAAAGCATTTATAATACAGTAAGCATGTATGAATGTTTATGATTTTTTCACGAACCCGTATTTTACAAGCACTCGGTTATAACGAGCAAATATCGCGATCCCTTCACTCTCGTTATAAACGAGTTAGACTGTATTAAATTTATAAAAAATGTTTTGAAGCTATTCATAAATTAATGAAACCTTTCTGCACTTTGAAATTTAATGACAATGAATAGAAGCTGAAATCGGCCGTTATCCTGATGAACTCTGATCTCAGAGCAATTAATTTTAAATATTTATTTAAGTTATTTATTTCATTATTAATTTTTTACTTCATTTTCAATTTTTAAATATAGCAATCGGACTAAAAAAATTTTCTTCACCTTATTTTGCAATGTCTCAACGTTTATAACTTGTATTTTTTAATTAAATTTTTAAGATCATGGGAAGTGGGCTGTACATTTATTTCTTGTTTAAATACAAATTATTAATGCTGAATTTGCGCTTAACATTTAACTTTTACTAAATTATATTCATTTCTTTAGTTCAAACTTAAATGCATAATACATTCGTGCATGTAGATTCTATTGTCTTCAGCTCATTGTTAAAGTTACGTAGGCAAAATTGCATTTCTTTCTCATGAGATAATTTGAATGAAAGCTATTCAAGAAAGAGAACATTGGATATGGGAAAACATTAACAGGCAAAGTGGCAGTAAGAAAGTAACCTCCGGGCCCAAATTAATGTCGAGCTTTGACGTTCGTATCCTGGCTTCATCATGACGAATATCACGAGTAATAATTGAAAACCGGAAGCTTACCTTTGTTCCTCTTCCTAACAGTGTCAAATCCCACGCTCACCGACTGTTATCTGCAGAACTTTATGGCGATTTTTGTAATTGGTTCGCAGTATAAACATCTTTTTTAGTTCTTGCGAACTAGTACAACGCGATGAAAGACGTTTTGCAGTATCTGAAAGAGTTCTTAGCTGTTTTATGTAATCAAAATAAGGGGCCGGTGGTTTGTCGGGATATATGTTAGAGGAGATTTACACATTCAAGTTTGAGATTAAAAATTCTAGCATACGTGATAAATACTAAAATTCAACTCGTTTGTAAATTGGAATGCGTATAACATAGTTGTTATTCACTTTAAATTAATTCAACAATGAAGCAAATGTTTACAAAACTAAGCATACGAACAAAATATTTAAACTTTTTCAATCAAAGAAAAGCATTTACGCGAAGCAATCCAAAATGACATAAGGGAAGGAATAATTACCATTATTTCATATGGAAGTATTTTTCAGCAATTTTTCTTTCAAATTAACTTTTTAAAAATTGAAAGTGTTCAGATTTTCAAAATCGCCCAACGTTAAATGTAATTTATTAGTAGGGACTATGAACAGAAATATCCCAAAGGAATAGCGAAACATTTTATAAGATATTAGAAGAACATGCATTTAGACTCACTTAGGAATGTTATATATATCTTCTATATACAGTGCTGGCCACCGTAAATGCAACACCCTGAAGGAAGCATGCAAAGAACAAGAAATTTATAGCATGCATTAGCGGAGGTGTAATATACAAATGATTAGAATTTCAGCGCAAACGCACATCACGCGCGCCTGTGGCGCCACTTCAAAGCGCTATTTAAAGTTTGGAGTTTTCGACGATTCCAAGTTCGGCAATTGTGTTTTTCTTGCGGTTTTTTCAAAAACAATGATCAATTATGCCTCGTAGTAAACAGCCATCATCGTTTGATCAAGTATCCGAGTTTGACAGAGGAAAGATAGTGCCCTACCGAGGGTGTGAATTATCTTTCAGGGAAATCGGTTGTCGTGTTGGACGAAACCAAACAACTGTAATGCGGATATGTGACCGTTAGATGCAGGAGGGTCCGACGGACTGACGAATTCGATCGCATCTACCTCAGTGCAACACTTCTCGTGAAGACAGGAACATTGTGCACATGGCAGTGACGGACCGCTCAGTCACATCACGAACCATAGCACAGCACATTCAGTCTGTAACGCATCATCCAGTGTCCGCGCGTACCATTCGAAGACGTTTACAGCAGAGTGGTCTGTCCGCAAGACGTCCATTACTTCGTCTACCCTTGACGCAGAACCACAGACATCTCCGCCGCCAATGGTGCGATGAACGAAGGATGTGGAAGGTAGAATGGAATGAAATTGTCTTTACTGACGAGTCACGCTTCTGTCTGCTACACCACGATGGTCGGATTCGAGTTGGGAGACACCGTGGAGAGAGGATGATGAACAGCTGCGTTATGCACCGCCACTCTGGTCCTGCACCGAGTATTATGGTATGGGGAGGTAATGGATATCACTCTCGCACTCCTCTAGTACGCATTACCGGTACTTTAAACAGCCAGCGCTACATCTCCAAGGTGTTGGAGCCAGTTGTCCTTCTTTACCTTCAGGGCTTGCCCACAGCCATATTTCAACAGGATAATGTGCGACCACACGTGGCACGCATTGTCCAAGGGTTCTTCGTCAATCGACAGATTGAATTGCTTCCCTGGTCGGCTCGCTATCCGGATCTTTCGCCAATAGAAAACGTGTGGTCCATGGTTGCTCAACGATTGACCTAGATTACATCCCAAGCTGCCACACCAGATGAACTTTGGCAACGTGTGGAAGCTGCTTGGTCTGCTGTACCCCAAGAATACATCCAAAGTCCCTTTGAATCAATGCGGAGGCGTGGGGCAGCGGTGATTTCCAACAATAGCGGCTACTCTGGCTACTGATTCTAGAAGAAACCACACTTCACAGAAGTCTATAAATTTAATCATTTGATACTTGGTCAACATGTTAGCTACTAAATAAATTTTGTTGTGATATATCTTGTCTTTCTTGGTGTTGCAATTTGGGTGGCCAGCAGTGTAGTTAGAAAGGGAAGATATGTAATGTAATTCTATAAAAACATTTAATGTTTTTAATTAAATAGATTTATTTAAATTAATCAGATTAAAAGGTTAAAATGTATTTTAGGCATGCATCTATTACTTTTAAGAAGTTTAGCTTGTTAATTAATAGAAGGCAAGAATAATATCTTAAGTTTTTCTGAATGGAAAATAATTCGAATGAAAAGTGAAATAACGCACTGAAGAGAAATAGCGCAAATTTGTGTTTTGAACCAATAGCCCTTTTGGGCTAATAATACATGAAATTGATGATATTAGAACAAATAATGTCTGTCACCTAAAACAGTGCCAAACGTAAAAATGTCAAGATAAAATCACAGCTCAAATAAGTAGAAATATTATATATAAGTTATTTTTATTTTCCAAAAGTGGGAAGACATCAAGCATGCTGAAAGTTTTAGAGATGGGGAAATGATGAGGATGAGTTTGTAGAGTTAGGATCATATTGAAGCCTGAGACTTAAAAAATGAGCATGTGAGCGTGGAGCATGCAAATTGAAAAATGTCCTCGCCGAGACTCAAATCTCTGACCTCTCTAATATTGGCCAAGTGTTCTGACCACTACACCAGGAAGGCATGCTAAAAAGGCGGGAGAAATACGTTATATACTCCACCCTTTTAAAGAGGACTGGGGACTCAATCTCCAAATTCTGGTGGTGGAGAATCATCATCCATCACCTTTTTTAGTTCGGACGCCATTGTAGAGACATTAGGTTATTTCGAAGCAGGAGACATGGAAATGTCCTCGCTGGGACTCGAATACGCGCAGAGTGTGCTGACCCTTACACCACGAAGGCATGCCGAAAGGAGGGAGAAATACTTTGTAAGTTAGTCTGCGCCATCAAAGAACTAGTAATCAGAAATGCAGAAAACTAGGCTGTGGAAAAGAGAGAACTGTTGTCAGAAACCGACAATTTTTTTTTTATTTACAGTTTTTCTATCTGCCTACTCAGCATCGAAATTAGAAACTTCATATGAAATGTGTGTGATTTTCCTCTGTCTGCATGCTCCAACTCCGGCTGATGTTTCTCTGTTTGCCTGCTTCAGTGTCGAAATTCCATGTTTCTATTTATGTTTGTTATTTATTCTGGCTGATCTTTCACTGTCTGCAACATAGCAATTAAAAGTTTGTTATTTATTCTGGCTGATGTTTTGATGTTTATTATTTATTCTGGCTGATTTTTCTTTGCGTGCTTGCTCCAATGTTAAAATTCGATGCTTTTTTTACTTAATCTTGCTTATTTTCTTCTGTCTGAGTAATTGTCGATATTCGATGTTTGTTATTTATTCTGACTGGCGTTTCTGTGTCTACTAGTTAAAATGTGGAAATTCGCTGTTGTTTATCTACTCCAGTTGATGTTTCTCTGTCTGTCTGTTCCAATGCCGAAATTCGATATTGTCTTTTTATTCTGGCTGATGTTTCCCTGTCTGCTTGCTCCAGTGCCGATATTCCATGCTTGTTAATAATTATGGTTGATGTTTCACTGCTTGCCTGGTCCAAAGTCGAAATTCGATGTTTGTTATTTTTTCTTATTGCGTTTCTCTACTTGCCTGCTCCAATGTAGAAATCCAAGAGTTTTATCTGTTCTGACTAATTTGAAACCCTCAAAATAGGATTGTATGCTTCACTGTATAGAGTGAGTGTTTTTTCCTGTATTACGCATGTCTTAAAAATCAGAATGAATCATGTAGAAAATCAGAATATTCTGTAAATATACCCTAAACTTAACCTTAAACTTACTTTCAAAATATTTTATTCAATACATTGTATAAAATAAGCGCTGAAAGCTGTTTTCCTTTACACCATTTTTTGTAAATGTTAAAATTTCTTTACTGTTCCTTTTGTAACCAGAGAGGATATTAATGTTAGTTTTCGAAGAAACCACTCGGTGAAAAAACTCTAGTAAACCGAGCACTTGATATGAATACAGGAAAGTAAACAGTTAGCACAATTTTGCTGTTGGTTTAAATTTAAAATAAACTGAAATTCTAGTATTTTATTCATTATACATTCAAAAAGCATTGATTTAATGTTATTTTGATTTCAGATGCTACACAGATGTTCATAAAATGTAGCAACGCAAATCCTTTGAAGCATCCAGTTTCCATAAATTAATTTAATGTTACGTTGCAGAATACCGGAAATTATTCCATAATTTTAATAAATATTTTATATTCATTCCATTATTTTATATCTATCAAATTATAGTCCATACTCAGTTACATACATAGTAACAGGTATTGGAATACAAGTCACTTTTTCGTACACAATTTTAGGTTACTATGAAATATATCCTAATAATTTAACAATTGTGTTACTCTCTTTTGGTAAAAATTAACTTTGATTTTAGAAAGAGTTATACATTTTAAGCGTTTCTGCTTTTGAAGTTTAGAATGCTGTGTAAAAATTTTAATTTTAATAACATATCATATCATAAAATGTGAAACAATTTTAAAATATCCTGAATTACTGAATGTAAATTAAAATTTGTAAAAGCAGAGTTAAGAAATCGCGTAAGTTTCGAATTTAAAATCTTTTTTTATAATGCTGTTTAATAATTTAAGCCCATTTTTCAAACATGGTTTCTTTTAAGAAACTAATCTTTGAATTTTGTTTCTACATAAGGTCTGTTTCTCAGTTTATTTGAAATGCTAAATTATTTAGCTGAGTTAAATTATAAAGCTTTTTTAATGTATCTAATTATCACCTTTATGCATTCGTTTCATTCTAATTATGATTACGAATAAAAGCCTACATATGATGCATTAAACTTCTTTGAACAAAAATTCTGATGCAGACATTACCTGGCTTCCTTGTACGCTTATTAAAATATACACATTTTTTGCTTCACTTCATTTAAACTTCATTCCCTCAAATAATACTAAATTAATTGATGTCCCAAGGTAAATTGAAAATGGCATTAAATATTACGAATTTTTTAAATTAAATATCTGCGTCTAGTTTTTGTACGAGAGTCAAACTTTTTGTATTTTTATTTTTTCTTAGCGTGTATAAATCTTTCCAAATATATGTATAGCAACCGGGAGACCGCATTAAAATTCTTTATTTGTTCTTTATTTGTTCAAAATGAATTTTTATTAAATTTGATATTGCCAGCCGATTGTAACAAAAACAGAAGAGCACAACGAGATATTAAAAATACCAATATACAAAATTTGTAAGGCTTAAATTACGAAGACATTAAGCTTTTTTTTAAGGCAGTATACTTGAAAACTGTGCAATGCTCTTGCCGGAACTCGAACCGCGGACCTCTCGAATACTCGTCGAGTGTGCTGACCACTATACCACGAAGGCGAGAAAAATACCTTCCATACTTCCTTTTTTAAAAAGCGACTAGGGATTAGGTGCCCCAATCGCCAAATCCTGGGGGTGGAGAATCATACTACCAGGAAAAGGTGGTGTAGAATCCACCACATTTTTTTTTTTTAGTTCAGGCGCCGCAGAAGAGCTGTTAGGCTTTTTTTAGTAAAGGAGAGATAAAAAATGAGCAGTGCCCTCTCCGGGATTCGAACCACGGACCTCTTGAATACTCGTCGAGCGTGCTAACCACTACACCACGAAGGCATGCGAAGAAGGAGGGAGAAACACCTTATAAAATTACAAAATCAGTGAACTTTTTTTTTCAAATTAAGCATTGCTGTCCATCATCAGATTATTATAAGCAGTGATGCACCATTATATTATCATAAGTAGTAGACCACCATCAGATAATTATAATTTATAATGGTCTCAAACTGGCGGTCCGCCGATCGCAAGCTGCCTCCGAAACAACTTTGTGCTGCTCGCGAATACGTTGCAATTATGTAATTGTTGCAAATACGATGCAGCCAGGATTTTAAAATTTTAGTTATTTTAATTTCGAGTTCACATTATTTTCCTTACCATTTAAAAACGAACATGAACATGTAAGATATTCCTCCGGCCTTCTTAGCATGCATTTGTGGTGTAATGGTCATCACACTCGGCGTGCATTCGAGAGGTTCGAGTCTTGAAGAGGGCATTGCCCATTTCTCACGTCTCTCAGCATCAAAACCCCTAATGTCTCTACAAATAAAGCAGCAGTAAGTCTGTATATGAAGTCAATTAATTTAAAGTCTAATAATAAATCTTACTGAAAGATTTGAAGATATGAATTTTTTTAGCTTTAATTAAGACTTGCCAAAAAGCATAACTACTTTTGCTACATTTTTATACCTTTTTTGGCAATACACTTAAACGTGAAAAGCGTTTCTTTGCAGCCGAAAAATTAATAAGAAAATATTTCTATTAATCGATGAGTATCTGAAATCCATGACGAAAATAATTTTTAATAATTTCGATCCAAGGAAAAAAACTTTATCAAAATCGAAATGCCATCAAGTTGTAGTAAGAAATAAAGTAATTTATAATTATTTATATGTATTTTTATTTATGAGTGGAAGAAAAATTTCATAAATAAGAGAAAGAAACTAGGTTGTCATATAAATCTAAAATTAGTAACCCAACAACCTTGAGTTAAGTGCACATTTAAGTCAAGATCTCAATCGATTTCTAGGGTAAAAAAGTATAGGTCCCTTTTCATCAGAAGCAAAGTCTGAAGATTTCTTTGCTCCTGGTAAAGAAGGACCTTTACCTATTTGCCCTCGAAATCGATTGAGATCTTGGCATAAATCTATGCCAAAGTCAAGGTTGTTGGGTTACTAATTTTATGTTTCACTTGGCGTGTTACTCTTCTGCTTTCATTTTAATTGTCATTATTTACTCTCAAGTTTTGTTCCTCTTGGAAAGTTTTCTCTTATAGCTTACAAAGGTTTCATAATTTGCCTATTTTTAGTTTAAATTAAGTCATTTAATGATTAGTTAAACACGTGAGAATTTTTTTGAAATTAATGACAATGTAAAAATTTAAATTTAGCTGCCAATATATTATATATTTGGAGGAAAATTTAGTCAAAAAACGTTTTTAAATGGTTCTTTTCTAGAGACCAATCTGTCTTATCTGATATCAGAGTAAGCCCACGAAATTCATCATGGGAAGGAAGCAAGATTGTGCCTGTCGTGAGCAAGATCCTCGGGCACCATACAGGTGACAGAATATAAAACTATTATTAGAATATAAAACTTTAGATTTCAAATAAAAAATAAATTTAAATTTGGCTCTCATATTATTATTTTTGTTTATGCACGTTTTAGTAAATATTTACTAAGCTAAATTAAAAATTTATTTAAAATAATTTTCATTTTTCTTTTTTATTTTTATTTATTTTATTAAACAATTTTTTAGTTTGGGGAAAACGTAATTCTGGCCCGTCTGATGTTTTCAGATAGTGCATTCGCTTCACATGTATTTTGAGACCATCTAGATCAAATTCTTTTAAACTGATGAGATCAATTTACATGACTTTATACAAGATATCTTATAAGTTATATAACTAACTCATTAGTTTACAAGAACTTGATGTCCATCCAAAGCATCTTCTTCAAAAACAAAAAGTTCCTTTCCCTTCACAATGTAACAAAGCATAGAAAGTTTTTCTGGAAGAAATGATTTATGAAATAAAGTTGCTTGACGGCAATGGAAAACAAAATCAACCAAGCAATGGAAGAAAAATTCCACAGTCTCTCTCGGGAAAACTAAGAAGGGCTAGTACTTGATTTCTGCCTCTGCCTATGCACACCCTATGCTCCATGGGCTAAGATTCAAATCAACAAACGACATCAATAAAGCAAGAAACCAAACGAGTGAAAACATAGTCGTATATTATTTAGCTACCAATCCCTACTTTTCGTTTGATTCGGCGTGAACTTCGAACTTTGCCCATTCGTTCAAAAGCTGTCAGGCTATACGCCTATCTCATCGTTGAAGTAGAAGAATCGGCCACGAACACGTCCGGAATAAAATGCAGGAGAGATTTTTTTCTATCTCATGCTCTTTCTATCCTCTCATAGTCGAGATTCTTTTGTAAGCTTTCGTGGGTTTCTGTAATCCCACCTGGTTACAAGAAACACATTTTAATTACTTTGTCTCTTATGTCTTCATCCTATATCATCGCTCATGAATTACCTGTTGAAGAATCTCAGAGGGGAAAGACGGATCCACCACACTCGATAAGTGATCGCGATTAGCCATGCAGAATTTAGATTTGCTGCGCTCTTCCAGTACTGAGAAGGAATGTGACGAAACTCATACGGTTAAGAGTTCGTTTTAGACGGAATTTCCGAAAGCGCGTTTTTGCGTGACATCTGTACGTAAGGACAGAATAAAGGACTCTCTTTCCCAAAACGAGTTATGAAACTAATTTAAAATGGATTCAGGAGAGATTTTTTTCGTGGCGTCTGTACGTATGTATGTACAGACGCTACTCGCTTTCTGAGCTACTCGCTTTTGAGTATCTCGCATAACTCAAAAGCGACTAGCTCAGAACGTTAAAACTTTGTATATACGACTGCTATAGCATGTAGTTGTGCACCTCCCTTTGGTAATAATCGGCCGCACTAAAGGTATGTAAATATATATATATATATACACCCACACTGTTGCTCGGCTCATTGAACTCAGTTTTTTTTTTATTTTTATATGTTGGTAAATTGCGCATTTTTTCGCTTTAAAAATAATAGAATTACTTTCTTCTTATCTTCCGGTTAAGGTTCTTATGCCTTTAGTAAATCTGCACGCAATATTTGTAGAATTATCAGCAATTTAAAAGTTGTTTAAATGCGGCTAAGTCTATTTTTTTAGCATAACAACCACATTTGTTTACATTTGAAAGTTAGCGGATGAGTGGATTTGTTGCCAATCTAGAGAAACTAAGCTTCGCATCAACAAAGATAACGTCTTTTTTTTATTATCACGAATTAAATCATACTTAATCCATTCTAGATTTATCATTTAACATATTAAATTATCCCGTATATTGACTCAGCATAGCGTCCACAACAAATTTTCTACGTCAGTTTCTACGTCTTCAGTGTCTTTTTGGCGACTGAGACCAAAAGTAAACTTTCAGTTTTGTGCACCGAAAAATCTGCCTTCTTGCCCGCTGGACGAATTGCTTGTTTTTGCGTAAAAAAATTTAATTTTAATTCTAAAAATTGTTTTTTAATTGTTTTAACTGTATTTGACGTTTTATGTTTTTCTATATCTTTCAATTTTTAATGAAAATATTTTGAGTTTTTATGTATTTTTGCCTTGCTGCAAAGTAAGAACTGAATTAATTGAATGAGAAATATATCTCTAATAAAGTTCGAGGAAATAAGTTTAAACGAAATACATGAAAAATTGCGTATAATTTAATATTCCGTACAAGGAAGTTATGTGGTGTACACAACAGAATTTTGTAATTAGATTTGCAAAGGCAATAGATAGAAACAATTTAGAGTTCCTTTCGTTTCTTATTCTAAGCATTCTTTCCTTTCTTAGAACATACCTTTAGTAAGGCGAAATAGAAAAGATGATGAAATACTTTTTGATGCAAACTTTTCAGAAGAATAATTAATTAATTTTATGTGCATTGTGTCACGCTCTGAAAATTTAAATTCAAATCTTGCTTTTTTATTATGAAAAAAAAATAGTTTTTTAGAAGCTTTTATTTAGTTCATTCAGGGTGTTTCACTATGGCTGGAATTTTGTCATCGATTTTTAACCTAGCTCTTGAAAAGCTATCGAGCTCAAATTTATTACATACACAGTTCGTCGATGTCAATGCAATGTGGGACGCAACATTTTTTTTAATTTGATTTGAATTATTTTATTTGATGCCTAAACAATTTAGCTTACCTATCTTCGTTTAGTAAACCAACTAAACACATCACAATTTTACGATTTGCACCTTTGAGTAGAGTGATAAAAAAAACGTTTCAATGAAACATTTTAAAGCAAGAAGATGGAAAATATATCAATTGAGCGGTTTTCTACATTTTTTTTTCAAAAAATTGTTGCAGTCTGAAAATCAAAAGTAGTCTGAATACAAAATTCCGGAAAATATATGTGACACGTTTATAAATGAAAATATTTCACGAAATATATTTTCAACGAAAGGCATTTCGAGAAAAATCCCCCCGCCCCCTAAATATGCCATTTTAGCATAACTGATCTTTTGCTTCTACTTGATTAGTCTCCTATATTGCTTCATTTAATACCTGCATATTTAAGCATAACATATTTCAAACATTCAACTATCTCATACAGCCGAAATCAAATCAAAATGCCTAAAACTTTGGAGATATTTCAAGGCAATAAATAAAAATAACTTAACATAAACATGATCCACAGATGAGTTCCCCCTTTTAAATAATAGAATTTTGCGCTTTCTTGGCGTGTGGTATGAACATATTAAAACCTTGTTGCAAATTTTCTATATCGAAGGATACAGAAACTTTATAAAATGGCAATGAATGAGAAAAATATATTAAAATAAACGTTTCAAATTTTTGAACCGAACAAAGAATATGTACATATCGGATTTTTTAGCGTATTATCTCCATTTTTTAGCTTATTTTATTGTCCGAAAATCGAAAGGGGAGAAACATGCAAATAATTTATTTTCCGAAGAACCAATACATTAAGACAAATGAAAAGTAGTAATGGATAAACTACCGATAACTACAGAATTATAAGGTAGCTGAGGTAGAAGAAGAAGTATTAGAAGGGTGCTTTAGAAGGTAACAGAGGCGGACACGTGGTCTGGATCAGTTACCTTCTAAAGTCCCATGGACACCTCGAATGAATGAATCTTGACCACAGTTGTTAAGAAGGACACCGGTGGAATGCATATAAAAAAGGGCGAATAAAAGATCTGGAATTCGAAACATTGAACATATCACCAATAAAAAAGGTCGTAATGGGCTGAAATGTAAATAACAGAATTAAGATGAAATCACATGTTTGGAAAACCTCTTAAGTGTCAGAATACCTGACAGGTGCGAATAGCTTAACGAAGAATCTGCATAAAATATGTTTCATATAATAAATGCAAGGGGAAATCAAATGGATAAAATGCTAATACAAAAATACAAATACAAATTGAATATACTGCACAAAAATAAAAATAATCGAGGGAATACAATTTACCAATAAATTAGCACTCAGATGGAAAACTACAGACAACAGAGGAAGAGGAAATGTAAGTGAATGTTTTTAAAGGTTTCAGAACCTAGCGCTAAAAGGATGGAGGATGGGAGAGATTCGATACTAATATTCTGCATTAGCACACTGGTTTGGGAATAACTGTAAATGATTCGCATGCTCGAAATTAGTGTAAACCTTTTTCCACATAGCTTTATTGTCCAACAAGTGCCCGAAATTCCCCACCCCCAGAACACCCAGAAATTCGGGATTCTGGACGTGATTGCACGACGTACCATAATAGGTAAACTCTAGATCCTTTGGAAAGCTTCATTTGCTCATTACCTCAGCCTTTCTTTGTAAACTCTATAAAGTTTGCAAATTTGTGTTGGAGCGTTAGTTGGTAAGGGAAGGTATAATCAGTTGACCTATGGTACATCGCCTAGTGCCCCCGTACAAGTAAGTACCTGTGCCACCTTTGAGCAGCGAAAACCAAGTTGATTCAAAACCGGAGCTAATAAAACTCTACCTTGAACTTTTAGGCGCAAAAGAAAACAATTTATTCATCTCTTTTAAACAGACCGTCATTGATTAGACCACAAGAATTGCATTAGATGTTGGACAAGAAAATTAAATCCATCATCAAGGAACATGAAGCATGTACAGGAATGCTTGCACGTCCCCGGCGGTCGTTTTTAACACCTCTGTAACCAAAGTTTTGAGCACCAATAATTGGACTAAGAGTTTCAGAACACCCAGTACAAGACTTTCTTACATCCGAAGTTTAACATTCTTCTCTTATAAATTTAAAATGACTTTAAATTCCTCATTGCCCCAAACAACATTTTATTACACTTTCTTATAACTGAAACTTTAAATTGTCAAGTTTCTTGTATCGCAAATCGACTGTTTTATGTTTAGAAAATGGCAAAAATCTTTCTGCATACCTTCGTGGTGTAAAGGTAGCACACTCGGCGGGTATTCGAGAGGTGCAGGTTGAGTCCCGGCGAAGGCATTGCTCGTTTTTCACTTCTCCAGCATCAAAAAACCACAATGACTCTACAAATATGATGCAAATGATTAACCAAGGATAAAACCTTTAAATTTTTACTGACAAACGTCCAATATTTTTGTCCGATAAAAAATAGCATCCTTAATAAATTTCGTCGAGCGTTTGGTCATTTTATAAGAATTACCAAACTTTTTTACCGTCTTTGAACATACCACCTGCAAAGTTTTTATAATTACCAATCAGCCGTTTTTTACGAGAACATTGCTTAACAGAACCCAAAACCAATTTAAGGAAAGCTGCTTTTATTAAAAAAAATCCTTATTGTTTGAAATATCACACAAAGCGGGTTCAAAAGCGAGGTGCCATCTGCTTTTGGCAGTCAAAGAATGGAATCATTTGGAATTTCAATTTCTGTTGTCAAAATGCAATTTACTGTTGTCAATAAATCCATTAATTTTACATATTTAATAAAAGAAAAGGCTATTATTAAATTAAACACATTTAAAAAAAACCTTCCTTAAAATAAGCTTTTACTTAAAATGAATATGATAGTTAAATAAATATATTTGGAAGATTCATCTGTAATGTTATATCCCGGGTAACAAAAGCATGCGGCGCCAGTGAGAAAATAAAAAGGATAATGGCTTATAATGCACTTGAAAATGCGATTAATTTAGTATAAATTTGAAAGGTAATAGCTTATGCATTTGACAATGTAACTAAATTAATAGATTTTTTTATTTAGGAACATCGCGCTTTATTATTCGCAATATAAAATTGTAGATGAATTCTGCAAATAGAATTATTTGATCTATTATTCCCAATGAACTGTATAATAAATTATTTTAATAAGTTCAGTGAATAAATTATCATATCTATTTGAAATAAGAGCTTATTATGTAAAAAACCTTTTTGGAACTGCATTGTTTTCCTTCCTTTACTTCCTTGTACGAAGTAAAGGAAGTATTGTAACCGAGAAAAATTTCGGTTACCATATTTCAACGAAAGTATCCATTTCAACTGCTCTCGAAACCATTTGAACGATGTTTTCCTGTGACATCTGCACGTACGAGCAGAATAAAGGACTATTCTTGCCAAAAATAATTGTAAATTGGGTTTAAAATGGGTTCAGAAGAAATTTTTTCTTAACGTCTGTACGTACGTATGTATGTATCTCTCATAACTCAAGAACGAGTAACGGCATAACGTTGCA
>KK118620.1:153101-193664 GCA_000611955.2 Stegodyphus mimosarum
GTATATGTATATTCCCACTCTATTACCTGGCTCGGTGAGCTTAATTTTTTTATTCTTATATGTTGGAAAATTGTGCATTTTTTGCTTTATAAGTGATTAAATTATGTGATTTTTATGTTCCCGTTAAGGTTTTTATGCCCTTAGTTTATTTGCATGCAATAGTTGTAGAAATTATCAAAAATTTAAAAGTTTGAGAGACAAGTTAAGCCTGACGAACTGTCATTTGTTTACATTTAAAACTCAGAAGAATAGTCAATTAAATCAGTTTCTGCACCTTCAGTGTCTTTTTGCCGAGAAGGACCAGCGGTAAACTTACAGTTTTGTGCACAGAAAAATCTGCCTTCTTGCCCGCTGACCGAATTGCTTGTTTTTGGGTAGAGATTCTAATGTTAATTGTAAAAAAAATGTTTTTTAACTGAACTGTATTCGGTGCTTTATGCTTTTCTATATTTAACAATTTTTAGTGAAGATGTTTTGAATTTTATGTATTTTTGCTTTGCCGCGGAGGGAGAACTAAAGAAATTGAATGAAAAATACATCTCTAATGAAATTCGAGGAAACAAGTTTAAATGAAATGACAGCAAAAAATGTGTATGATTTAATAGTTTATACAGGGAAGTCTTGTGGTGACCACATCAGATTTTTTTCAGTTTTATAAAGTTTGGAAGACACTGATATAAGTAACATAAATGATTTAAGTACATAAACAGACTTATAGAAACAGCAAATATTACAATATACGATTTTTTTAATCCACAAATAAGAACATTTTTGTGACTTCGGTGAGAGAGCTTCTCTTGGCTAACATTTAAAGAAAATTAACTGTTATGCTTCTGTTTTCAGAGCGGAAAATTGTTTCCGACTCACTTGAAACAGATCTAAACTTGTTAAAGAACCCTTGATGCCACCACCAAGCATTACAAATCGTCATGATAGTAGCCCATGTATGGTACATAAAGCTACAATGGCCTCCTGCAGCGCTGAATCTTGAAACGAGTGATGAATCGTCTCGCATCGCTCGAAAATTCCCAACCCCTGACCCTGCAGTATAACTACTTAAATACAGGTGGAGTTGAGAGTTTCCGCAAATTTATTCTTGAAATTTTCTTTTTACTTTCCTCGCGGAAAAGCCGTAAATTTGTTCTTCTACTATACTGAGCAGGGTGTAAATAGGATGGGATAACGAAGATAAACGGCTTTTAAGTGATTTTTTTATGATTTAGTCTGTGGAACAGCATTTGCTACTGCAGATTAAAAGCATTTTGCAGCCGTAAATTATAGACAGTAGAAGATTCCTTACAGCGCTCCTTCATTACAACACTGAAGGTGGTGCAAGAATTAAAACCGCATTATAAGCCACCCATGTTGCATTGAAATTAAAGGGCTCTTTAGTAGCTGAAAAAAGCAAAATAAGATAAAACTGAGAAAGAATATAATTTTCTATTTATTATTAACTATAGAAACGTTTTTACGCACCTCCATACATTATTTATATAAATAAAATACAATAAACAGGCTAAAAATGAGAAAAAGCTAGAATGCACGAAAAATAAATACATATGACCATACCCATATAAACGGATAAATGCACAAATCAAAATTACAATTATTTGTATTTTTATAAAATTTTGTCTTAAGAAGCGGTAAACTAGCTGAACACATGCAGTTCGACATGCGTTCGATTCCAGGCGAACAGGCTGCCTGCATGAGAGTTTCTCGTAGCTTCCCTTAGAAAGTCCTACACGAAGGCAAATACCTTAGATTAGGCAAATAGCCCTCGAGTGCTTTATCGTAGTCAAATAAGCCAGTCCTTAACATATTCAGAAAGCGAGCTGCCCTAAATTTTAAAAGGAATTCGTCCACTCAGAGGTTATTTAAGTTTTACCACCAACTAATTGCTCGTGGATTTAGGTGCATCGGCTCTGAATGATGAAGCATTTATACTGAAGAGCTTCGAGATAACAGGACTGTCTGCTGCTTCTGATGATTCTGAAAATCATTGCAAGATGGAAGACAAACTGAACAATGGCGAAGAGGATGACAACAGTGATAGCCGCGACAACCTCCAGGTTGGAGCACACCACTCAGTTCCAGCAGCACTGAGTGATCAATGCCGCCTTAACAGGTACAGGCTGAAGCAAGCATTTGTGCAGCTATGTAGAAACATCAGGTATTGCCGACTATTCTAACTGCTAAGGTTTCATTCCGGCTGGGATTCCGAATAGAACACCTCGGACTGTAGTCATAGGATCTCTACCTCTCTTCTCCTACCACCATCTCTCAAGAGGATTTCGGCTGCCCTTGTCTTTTGACTGCCCCCTTGACGCACTATGTATTCTTATTGGGGATTTAGGCTTATTTTAAATAAATAATGTTGTCATAGTTACCGGTAGTTTATCCTTGAATGCTTTCCTTTTGTTATGTTTTTACTATTACCGCGTCTTTCGGAAATTAAATTATTTGCACAATTTTCATACGAATAAAATGCATAGTTGCAATTCAGTTTACATTTTGAATTTCATGGCACTTCTTCCTAGTTATCTTCTCTATTTGCTATTAATTTCTGAGCAACACTTTTTTTCCTTGGAATTTTTGTTCATTTTTTACCTTTATTACCGATTTCTTGGTTTTTAAAATTTCCTTCATAAAATTTTTTATTAGTGCTTAATAAAATATTATACAAATTGTTTCACGCAATATCTCTCTAATTATAAAACCTTGGTTTATCGAAATGCGTTTGAACTTTGCATCGCACGTTACACAGCGATTATGAATTTTTTCAAAAAAATAATTCTGAAAGCTTTCAGATTTTATATTACGACCAAAGGGGCGTCTTTTTCATTTACATACTCATACACCTTTCGAGAGCATTTCGGTTAATGTTCCTTCAGACTAAAAATATTTAAAAACAGCCTATCTTTAGAATTTCCGACAGACAGTCTCACGCGCTGATGACAAAACTTTTTCCCCTGTACAGCTCGCTTTGAAATCATTGAGCTTGTTAATCCAAAATTCGTTAAAATTTTACAAAATATGAAACTGATAATAAAACAAATTCGGATTTGTGAGTGTCATTTAAAATTCGATGATTCTAGGTGCCGTTGTTTCCTCACAATGCGAAATGCATGCACACATTCATGCAAATTCTTTCTTATTTAATTTCTTTAAATATAATACAGGGAGATAATATTTGGTGGCAACAATTTACAAAGTAATTCAGACTTTTATAGTGATTAAGCGCAAAAACCCGTTTTGAGACTAATAGCTCTTCTGGGCTAACGCTGCTTTGGACTAATAATAAAAGAAAAAAAAATCTGAAAGATTTCAGATTTTAAATTACGTCCAAAGACGCGTTTTTTAAATTTTCGTGTGCTACCTTTTTTTATTAAATATCATGTACTACGTACTCAAACCATAAAATTCAGTTCAAAATCAATATCGCAAAATCATTTTAAAATGAACATATCTTTAGAATTTCCGTAAGTCTCGTGCGCTGGAGATAAAAATGTTTTTTTTTTTTCGTACAGTGTTGCCATTGCTCGCTTTGAAATCATTTAGTTTGTTAATCAGAAATTCGTTGAAATGTTACAAAACATAAAATCGATAATAAAGCAAATTTCAAATTCAAAATTAGGGCTTCCAGATGCCCATATTCGCAGTAGGATTACGTCATTCAAAATTCGATGGCTCTAGGTTTTATCACAATGCGAGAAACATGCATACATTTATGCAGATTTTTCATTTTTTAAAACTTAATGCAGAGCGATAACATTTAGTGGCAACAATTTGAAAAGTGAAACGGGCATTCAGAGTGAATCGACGCAAAATCGCAAAACGAAAGTAATAGTCCTTCGGGACTAAATCCCTTTGGACTAAAAAGAAAAAAATTCGAAAACTTCCAGATTTTATATTACGCCCAAAGGGGCATTTTTAACGTTATTGTGTGCTACTTTCATTTATTAAATATCAGTTAAACCATAAAATTCAATAAACAGCAATGTCGCAAAATATTTAAAAAGAGTATATTTATAGAATTTCTGATACAAAGTCTCACGCGCTGTAGATAAAAAAAAAGTTTTATCCTATAGAGTATTGCCACCGCTCGCTTTGAAGTCCTTGAGTTTTTGAACGCAAAATCCGTTAAGTTCTACAAAATATGAAATAGATAATAAAACAAATTCCATATTCCGAATTTGGGCTTCCAGATGTCCAGACTCAAGTGGAGGACCACGTTTTTCAAAATCTGATATTTTTAGATACCATTGTTTTCTCACAATATGAGAAACATGCATACATTCATGCAGATTCTTCATTATTTAATTTCTTTAAATATAATGGAGGGCTCTAATATTTGGGGGGGGGCAACAATTTGAAAAGTGAAACGCCGTTTTATAGTGAACCAACTCAAAATGCCAAAAGGAAATTAATACACCTTCTGGGCAATTGTCCCGTTGGGTTAAAAATAAATTTACGTTAAGGTTAAGCGCACTCATAACAGAAATTACAAAAATTAATTTATTATTATAAAAGAAAAGAATTATCTTTCATAATTATGAAATTTCTTTTCAACCGTATGTTTTAACAACTTCTATGATTTAGTTCTCATTTATGCCCTTTTTTTAACTTGGACCAGAAAAACCCGAAATGTAAAAGTGATTATAACTATAATATAATTGATATAATATAATTGGTAATAATTTCAACATAAAAATGGGCACTTTGCAAGGGTAGCATAATTTTCTTTCATCTGTAGTAAAATTAATATAACATGTTTCAAAAAATCAGTTCCTTTTGCAATGAAGATGGACCTTTATTTTTCCGGAATGTTTTCCTGCAGATGTTATCATATTTCCAGTAAACTGTAAATATATACTGAGTGTGGTTTTTCTAAGTTTGTGTTTTAAAAAAAATTTGATGAGGGCAACCACGGCATCCTTGTACGCCAATTAAATTACACACATTTTTTTGTTGCGCGTAGTTTAATTTTTCTTCCTTCGAATTATTCTAAATTAATTAATTACAAGTTGAGAAATGGCATCTCAAGGCAAGTTGAAAATGACATCAAAAATTGTAAATTTTGAAATTAAATTTCCTTTTCAATTTTGATCGGATGGAAGTCAAACTTCTTGTATTTTTACTTTTTGATAACGAGTATGAAACTTTCCCAAGTATGAATACAGGAACTGAAAGACAGAATTTCAAGTTAGATTTCGTTTTTGTTCAATTTTTTTTTAATTTGAAATTACGGTAACATGAACATTTGCGTCATTCAAAACACTTCCGTAGTTGGAAGGATATGACTAAGACCATAGATTCCGAAAATGAAGACCGGATGAGGACTTTTAAACCGGGTAGGGAGGTCGGTATATATGTATATAAACTTTTAGTTCTGCGGATTGCAATAAAAAAGGGAGGTGCACAAAGAGATGTTACAGCAATCCCATATACAAAATTTTAAAGTTATGTGGCTAATCGTTTTTGATTTATGCGAGATACATACATACATGCATACATACGTACAGAAGTCACCGAAAAAATTCATTTTTTATCCATTTTAAAATCCGTTTTGGAGTAAAAACTCCTTTATTCTGTCCATAGGTACAGACATATCACATTAGGTACATATCACACAAAAATATAGTCAAGATTTATTCGGGAATAGTCACAAGGGACATTTCCGTTCAAATTTGAAACGCGAAATTTTTGGCGATTGCAATAATTCCTTTAATTTGATGTGGACACCACATGACTTCCTTATATGGCTTGGATTGTCGGTCGTAGCAGCACCCCCCTAG
Organism: Stegodyphus mimosarum; assembly: GCA_000611955.2. NCBI lineage: Eukaryota > Metazoa > Arthropoda > Arachnida > Araneae > Eresidae > Stegodyphus > Stegodyphus mimosarum. Next base: position 158,897 of record KK118620.1, read on the forward strand.
ATACAAATTCTAGGGGGGTGTCATATGCTTTCAATTACACAAGTGTTTTAGATGACAAAAATATTCCTTTTTGGCAATGTCAAATTTTAAAAGAAAATTGATTTTCATACAAGTAACAAAATCTAACTTTTAATGCGGTCTCCTGTACTCATATTGCAGAAAATTTTATACTCGTTATGAAAACAAATTGTAAGAAGTTTGACTCCCATACGAAAAAATCGGCCTGGATATTTAATTTCCAAATTTTGCCATTTTTATGACACTTTCATATGGACATCTGGAAGCCCAGACTTTCAACTTGCCTTGAGGGATTGGTTAATTAAGTTAGAATAATTAGAGGATGCAGTTAGGGTGAAATAACACGCCGAACAAATACTAATCTAAAAGTCCAATAACAAAAATCAGCGTTATATTCGCAAATTTTCACAGGACTATGACTGGAGGATGTAAGTTGAAATGAAGTACAGCAAAAAATGTACTACAGGCTGTCCAAGAAAGTCAGGAGGTGTCCGCATTAGATTCTTTTATCATATCAATTTTTAATTGCTTGAAAGAATTGTCATTATATTAATACTTTTAATGTTTGAGATTAATTATTATTACAATATTTCCATTCTTTTCCAAGTAAAAGAAAACAGCTTATTTCCTTCCGTTCCCATCTGTTAATTTAAAGTAGCAACGAATTGCTTAGCAACCATCATTTAACAATATTAATTATTCCCATTTAAATGTCGGGCACTTTAAATCGTTTACATATCAATCAAATTTCCTCATCAGTATTCTTTCCTTATAACCGCAAGGAATAAGGTGTCAGTGATCATTTAAATGAATGAAAACATCATTTGTAATACATGTCCCAAGTTGTTTTATTAAAGCCCTGAAGTAATAAACATTTGTTCTTATTTACGCCAGTTAGCAAGTTTTTCAAATTTGTATCTTCTCACTAATCTGATAAACTGAGTACTTAATTAGCACTGCCAGCAAAAAAATACAGCTCTTTTTTACAATTATGTTTTAGGTTTTTACCGAGAATATTTTTAAATTCATTTCCGTCTTCTTTCCCTTAGCTTCGTGATGACAGTTTTCCATGATAGAAGTTTATACAAATCGAATGACAAGAGACAGAGTTTAACCCTTGAAGACATGTAATTGCCATTAAGCAACATACTGATATTTAGTCCAGTAAATCAAATCAAAACACAAATTTTGGCTTACTGTATAGTGTAACCAATTGGATACATACTGTTTACGCATAAAAGCTTTAGTGTGGTTTAACAGTCATTATTGTAAATTGATGTGTACGGCGTGAACATTATTTGTGCTTACGAATTTTTGATTTTGTGTTTGTTATTGTTTTGATGTATTCAAAATTTTAAAATTGTTTGAACAAGTTTATAAGGTATATATTATTACATAAAATTGTTATTAAACATTTGACCATCATATTCTTTTTCTTGCATAATGTAGCCACTTGGCAATATAAATATTTTTTTCGAAAATTGGAATAAAAACTTAGTTTAAATTTTTTTAGTATTTTTCCTATTTTATTCGACATTAATTCTAATGTACTTTTGATTTAAAAAATAAAATAAAAACTCATGCATTTAAGGGTTAAAAGTAAGAGGTTAATCTCAACCGTAAGCCTCACAGAGAATCACAGACCTATCATGATTCTGTCACCTTAGCCTGTGAGAGTGAGTGACTTGCAGAGCAGTGAAAGAGTTGCTAAGGAGCTTGTCTGGGCTGTGTTCAGTAGAGTTGGACGATTCGCTCCGGGACTGATTCAAACAATAGATTTACTTAACTAAGCGAATGAACTTTGATTTTAGAAAACGGAGTGGTAGCTCTTTAGCAACTCACTGCGAGATCTTGTTGAAGTATGCCAGGAATAGAGATGTTCAATTTACTCACAAACTGATTCACTTCGCTGAGAGAACGAACACATGATTAGTGAAAAAAGAACGGAACTCTTTGCCGAAAGCTCTTGTCGGAAACGTGCCAGGAAATTTCGATTCCCATTTTAGAGAACAAAGGAACGTTTATTTTCTCATGTTAAAAATGAGTTTAATGTTTATAATTTTCCGACTTTTGGAAAAAATATTCTAAAATTTCTTTGTTAGTTATATGTTAGAAAGAAGGTTTTACGGATTCTAAAAAAAACTACATTTGAAAGAAATCAGTTCATAGAGTTAGTGCATAACTAAGTCGATTCCTTTTTCTTTCTAACCTTTCCAGATCCCCCTGCTCTATCGATTGCTTCCTGCCTATTCTTGCTAACTGCTTTTGATTCATTTCTTGTTCCGGTTGTTTTCAATCAAAGTTATTCCAAATGAGCGGTTAGTCATACAAAAGAACTAATTCATTTCAGCGAGTGAAAGATTCTCATCCATTCCCATAAAAGAGCGATTTTTCTCATCTCTAGTGCTCAGTGCGTTATGAAAAGGTAGACTCCCATATAACCCTATACGTTTGTAAATTTGGGTCAAAATATAGCTGTAATCTGAACGGACTCAAAACAAGTACTTGTAAGCTGATACAGAACATAGGGTTTTAATTTTTTATTATTTATAAGCTTGTTAAAACTTACCAGAAGTTTTAAATATAATTTTATTTTACACTTTATATTTGAATTGTACTCTGTAAGTAACATATCAAAATAATTCACATCTTACCATACAATAACTAATAACTATATCAATAAGACTAAAATACATTTATACTATAATGTTCAAGTTACGAACCTCGAAAAAGCACTGTATTATAATAATATAACATATGACGCACTTTCTCCATCCTTTCAGCATGCTTTCGGGTCTAATGGTAGCCCACTCAGCGCGTATTCGAGAGGTCTAAGTTCCAGTCTCGGTGAACGTATTGTTTATTTTTCACATCTCCTGCATCAAAATAACCTAATGATTCTACAGTGGCGCCCAAACTTTAAAGAAAGGTGGTAAATGATAATTCTTCACCAGGATTTGGCGACTAGGTTTCCCTAATCCCCTGTCGACTTTTAAAAGGGGGAATATATAAGGTATTTTCTCCCTCCTCTCTGCATGTCTTTGTGATGTAACGGTAGTCCACTCGATGCGTATTTGAGAAGTTCAGGTTCGAGTCCCAGCGAGGGTATTGCTCATTTTTCACATCTCCTGCTTCAAAAAATCCTAATGACTCTACAGACATTACAAGGTTTCAAAATAAGTACTATTATTAGTGTAGTTAATGTACAAGAAAAAAATCAAAATGCTGAAATATTTCTTCAGAGATATTAGTACAATATCACAATATCTCAAACGTTAAACAGAATTCACTTCAAAACAGATAAAGTTAATCCAATCTCACAGCGAATTCTCTACAATCAATCACAGCATTAAGTAAACAACAGTTCGCTTTACGCAGCTACAACTACAACTGAGATGAGGTGTTTCAATTCGGCTTTTATAAGCTTTTTAATTATCACTAGAACATTCTCGCTTTTTTTAGATTTTTCTGGATGGCACAGTAATAACGAGATATTTATTTATTAAATATTAAATGCACGCGCTCTTTTACTTTTATTTTTCCGACGTAGCTTTCTCTTCGAAAATCGTCTGCGTTGCACGGGAAAATGAAGAAATTTTAATTACAATTCTAAATAAATAGCCAAATAAATATGAAATTCGTAACAATATGATGTTGAATACAATACGTACTGCATGTGCAGTAAAACTACATAAAAAGGTCACTAAACACTTGCAACATACAGATACAACTTATAAATTCTGATACAAAATGTAAATACTGATATAAAGACAGCTCTTTTGTAGTCCTGGTGATATTCACCGCGACAGTTCTGCAAGATAAGCAAAAATATACCGATTTGTTATACGTTAAAATATAGTATATTCCTTCTCTTGGTTTTTAAAAAATAATGCTGTCCCATTGAAGAATCTGCCAGAGCCCTTCACATCACATCACTAATCATATCATTAATATCAACATAACAGCATAAGTTTCAGGCATCTGATCGAAGATGTATTGATTTCTTCTGTGCAGAAAATGATGTTTTTATTTTTTCGCGGGGATCTCAGATTCTGCATATTGTTTGCAAAATCAAAAAAGTATTGAAGATGAGAGATCAAGTGAAGGAGGAAGTTAAAAAAACCTCTTCAAAGGATACAACTAAAAATATATTTTCATCATATGATTTTGCATTTTCAAAACCGTAGGTACATCAAGTCTTGAAATTCTCAGGTAGGAAATTTTTACTCAAATGTTTCGAAACAGCTATGGAAGATGAATGACGGTAGGAAATTATACCGCCTTTCCTTGCTTATTAGTAAAGACTGGAATTTAAATATACTTCATAATGACCTTGTTGAAAGTATTTTTATCTCATATTTATTTTTTATTGAACAAAAGAACAATAGTAGGTTAAAAAATGTATCTAATTAGTAAACTCTATGAAAGCTTGCCGAAATTTTAGTAGACAAAACTGAATCGTATATTAATGTCGGCTTCATCAGGTTTTTTTTCTTTATTAACTAATTATTATGATTTGAACTTCTACTATAACTTCTTTCCGTGTTCTCACCAGAATGCAGATTATTTGTTTGTGCATTTAAGCGGAGGGTTTAAATGTTTAGAGTTTCTTCAAGCCTTGTCTTGTTGGTATGTATTATCGCCTGCTCTGGCTAGTTTATTTCTGGACTTATAATCTTGCTTGCCGTCGTTTAAAATGCCAGCCGTAATTGTCTTACAGCTTAAGCTGATTATTTCGTGTTATATTCTAAGGTTATGTTACCCGTATTATCTAGGTTATCTTGTATTAATCAAGATTTGAAATTAAAACCTAAGTCATACCTAAAAAAAGAAGCGCTCAAGAAAATAAATCGTGTGTCTAAAATAACGAACGGAAGTTTGTTCGCCAAAGCAGGAGAACCTAATTAACGCAATAAACGGGAAATATGTCTCAGTAATTCCCTTTTAAATAAATTCATAAGCAATCCAATTCCAATCCAATCCAAAGTTAATCCAATTCATATATGTAAATGGACGCTTCCCCACCTTATTACTACGAGCTACCCCACTACTAATATCGCTATTTCAGACAACTGTGTTTACGGAGAAAGGGAATCTCCAGAATACTACATCTTCTCATCCCATTAACACCGGCGCATTACAGCGTTGAGCCAACAACAAACGAAGTCGTGTTTCGAAGATATGCAATAAATAATCCAAAATTTCATCGCAAAACCAATAATATTGTAAAATACCTTTTGCAATAATTTTTTAATTGTTATGAAAAAATCTGTTGTTGTTGTTGTTGACTCATGCTCCCTTGTTTGACCCATATCTAGCTCAAGCCAACGAAATTCCTCGTGGCAAGCAGCGCAGGATGACGCCTGTCATTTGCAACAGCCTTGAGCACTATGCAGGCGATACTATGCTTGGTTCCTCCCGCAATTTTGATGAAGAGCACCCGCCGGCGAGACGAGTCCGAGAGTCTCCCACGCCTCTTCCCCTACCACCAATCTCCTGAGAGGTTTTCAGTTCGCCGCATATTTAGAGTGCCCCCATGCCGCATGAACACTACATTTGCAAACATCCATGCCTTCTCCGAGATTCGAACCGCGGCTCTTCGACTCGACAGTCAGCATCGCTAACCTCTATACCGGTTAAGCGGCACGAAAAAGTTTTCTTTATATTAGAATACAAATTCTTCTAAATAATAACTGTATGAAAATGTTTTGGAAAGTTTGCACAGACCTTCTGCAGGATGCTTCGCTGGATCAGTAGCAACACAGAACACCATATGGTTAAGTAAGTAAAATATTTACCTCCTCTCTTCGCGAAGTGAGCTTCCGTTCCCCACCGCAGAACTGGGCCGGGGTTCTCACCCCTTTCCCAGAATCTTGGAGGGATCGGCGCAAAGCATCTAAATCAACAAGACGTCACTGGTCGTTATTTTGCTACTCTCGGGCTGCCCGTCGCAGAGGATCATTACCCAACATACCCTGGGCGCTACCCGCGGGCTAGGGGACGGCCGGACAATAAGTGACCTTTCCGGAGCCTCCGGAACCACTAGATTCATAATTTGTATACCCCGTGGCCGAGACTGCCTAGGTACAGATCCTAGCCAGTAGCTTCGCAGAATTCTCTACGTCGACCCCCGGGGGAGCATCATATGGTAAAGTCATGGTGTCTCGTACGCTTATTCCTGCCCTAGCCTGTGTTAATTCAAATCCCGCAAGTAGCGAAAGTGCGTTTGTAGCAAAAGCAGTGCTTTCTATTCATTTAAGACTTAAATAAAAAGGTTATTTTTCTTTAGACTTGATGATCTGTTCTAGTAGGGTCTAACATAAGCTTCTAGTTACAGTAGAACTGTATAGTTTGAATAAAACAAATATATACATTCATGTCTGTTGTTTAATTATACGCTGCGAAAAGGAAAGAAAAGGGAAAATATTTATTCTGTAAGTATTAAGATTCCGGTCAAGTACACTAAATACCGTTTTACTCTTAATTACCTGCAGTACCGAATTAATATTTCGCATTGATACTGGCCGAACATAAATGAGCTATCGGTCAATCTCAACGTGCTTTTCAGATGATCTGCAGCTTTATTATTCCTGGCCTTTGCCTATTGAAATCAAAGCAAGTAGTAATTTAAGCCGTTCTAGCACACACTGAGGATATGTTAAGGAAATAAAATGAATCTTCACGATTCCTTTTAGGGGCCTCTTTCTCAATAATTTGCAAAAAGGAACTGCTGATCGCGTTTAAGCACACATAAAGAGCGCTTAGCTGAAATCGACCACAACCTGTCATCAAATACATGAATAACCTGCTTCGAGCAAAGATGCTATTTATTCCTGCAGAAATTCACGAATCATGATTATTGAATTCCTTGCCACTTTCCGAAAAAGGGCTCACACAAGTGGTAATAATACCCCGAACCTGGTCATCTTCTAAACATGAAACCTTCACTTTTCAGAACATCTGCAATCACCTGACACTAATAGTCATTGAATAATAATTAGCAATGAGAGGCTAAAGAGGAAAAAGAAAAAGCGTAACAGTTGCTGTCATGACAAGGCGTTGACGTGGTATCATATCCTTGAACGTTGCCTAACACATTAATTGCCACCTTTTCTCTGATTGTGGCCTCCGGATTCTGAGGAGTGAAGAGGTGGTCCTGACGACAGAATATTTGGGGAGAACGAAGAGAGATACGCACGTGTTACCCATTCCTCTCGGTCAGCGGTCTCTAAAATATTGAAGGGAGACATGTTTGGCCATTTATTGCTGCATGTTACGCGTGCATTTATGCTTGAGAAGCTTATTAACTTTTAGTTAGTGAGGCTGTTCTTAACTCTTAGTTAGAGATTCTTAACTCTTAGCTTCTAGTAGTGAGAATAATGCTGCACTTTCACGCCCGCAGGACCCCATAGATTGCATGTGCATTTGAATTTTTAAATGAATGCAGTAAAAATTCTATTAAGCGGGCCTCTAAACCAACCGAATCCGCCATCAGTTCAAAGAAATCGTTGGGAAACTGTAGTAACGTTCGAAAAGGTGCAACAAATATTAGTAACTTTCGTCAGTTCTGTATTAGTGTTTCACTATTCCGCCTTTCCTGTCTATGATATGTCATTTAATGGTTTATTTGGTTTGGGTTATTTATTCACTGCAAAACACACGAGAGCTGTCTGCTTAAGGAGAGGAATGATTTCGTGGAGGATTTTCTAACGGAAATCAGCTCTTATTCACTTTACATATGGAGAAAAACCACAAAAATGCCCATCCAGCTAGCTCAAATCTAACCCAGATGAAACTACCAGTGTTCATCACCTTCCCCTCGGCCATCGGTGGGCTGGTCCTTAAAAGGTCTTTCGATCGTGCATTTTAGTGCATTTTTTACAAAACTCATAAAACAAGAAATTTGAAAAAATTTCATAACTTGCTTAAATGTTCATAGTATATGTTTATTCCAGTTTTATATGAATGCTTTTGCCACGAATAAAATACCATATGGATTTTTGTTTAATTGAAGGAAACAAATTTTGCTCACTAACAAAAGAGATTGTTGAATTGGTTAATAACAATACTTATGCATGTTAAAAAAATTAATTAAACTAAAATTTAACTCACTTTATCTCTAACATTATTTAAAATTCCATGAACTAAAATAATTCTTTAAAATTTGTTGCCAAGTAATCGGGGCATTTTAATGAAAATCTTGTGTATAATTCTGATTTAAGTTTATACAGAGAAAAAAAATTGCTGTATTCCTTGTTACCTATTAATGTGAATTGCATTGAGTTCTTACATTTTTTTAGATATATGAGTATGATTAGATATTCACTGTACGAAACACTAAGTTAACTTACATGTCTGAACTAATTAAATATTGATGTAATATTGATCCTCATACTTATACATAACTTTAATATAATATGACCTTTTCCCCACCTTAATAGTAAAATAAAAACTTACTTTGAATATAAAAAATATTCACTGTGAATTGCGCGTAATCTAATTTAAATGGATAATAGCAAATTAATAAGTTCAGTTAAAACTCGTTAAGTATATTAGCGAATTATGTATTCCATGCATAATTTATTCGTAAATTATAACATGTTAAGTATGCTCGTGTTGTGCATATTTCGAAAACTTATGAAGAATCATAAATGGAAGAAATTGTTATAAATATCTTGTTGGTCTCATTCTATGATAATCACAATAAGACTTCTTGGCGACGATAATTTTTAAGATACGGCTCAGTTTAAATATTAAAACTGTACAGACATTAGGATCTCTGATGCTGAAAGACGTCAAAAATTAGAAATGCCCCCGCCTGGACTCGGACCTCTCGAGTGTGCTGACCATTACACCACGAAGGCCTTGCTAAGAAGGCGGGAGAAATACCTTATAAGACTTTTCTGCAGCATCCCTATTTATACAAAGATAACGAAGGAGATAAAGTTAATTTAATCGAATCCCTCTTCCCTTTCTTCTAAAGTCACAAGAGGACTTTGGGGCAGATGGATGTTATGTGACACAATCTGATGCGCATACGATGCATCGATGTCTTAAATCGGCCCATCTTTGTAGGAGCAGCCCACGTTAATCACCTTACGATTTGGTGCAATTAATTTGCTATTCCCATATAAAAATTAGAATATTTATAAGACTACAGTTTTTATAGGCTAACCATAATATTTTTTGCATTTCGCACAAACCGGGACAATTCTGAGAAAATATCCACAAAAGTGAATAAAACCTACTAGGCTATGTACCTATTATTGAAAATTTTAAATGAAGAAATTGTTAACAAAAAACAGCAGTGAGTTAAAAGAAATTTTTAAGAACTCAAGTGAATATACCTTGTTGTAGAAAAGTTATTAATATTTGTCATTAGTGTGAATTTTCTTTACAAATTCTTTGTTGTTTTTAACGGCATCGAAATTAAATGAAATACCAAGATAGAAACTTTTTTTTTCTAAGGTTTACGAAGGTCTGCTGAACTAACCAATTTAATTGTGCTAGAATCCTCCAGTTGCTTTTCGTAACAAATTCAAGCACATCATGGGCACATTTTGTGTAGATGATTATGACGAAATTCTTGAATTTCCTACTAGTACTCAGCTAAGGAATACCACATATTATGTGACAAATTTTGTGAAGAAAATTATGATGAAACTAGAGAATTGCCTACAGGTGGTGATATGAGGGATGCCCGGCTTCTTACAAGTAGCCAGCTTCCCTCACCTCAGTACTTGTAGGAAATTCGTCAATTTCATCAGAACCATCTTCACAAAATTTGTTCATGATGTACTTGGATTTGTTTCAGAAAGCAATTGGCAGAACCCAGCATCATTAAACTGGTTAAATCCGCAGAACTTAGCAAACCTTAGAAAACAGGCTCCTGTGCTTATGGTTTACTTAATAAAACTGGAAGACAAGATGGTATTTAGTTCACTGTTTATTTTGAGGCTTTTATAAACTTTTACGGTTGATTCAGATGTTCTAATTCTTTCTTCAAACCGTATGATACTCACGATCTAGAATATTCTTTAGATTGGTGCCGATGTTTCTGGCATGCTGAAGTGTATTCTGTTAGTTCAGCGAGGCTAGGCAGTGTATTTTTTATATGACTGAAAGTCGTATCCATTTTTCGTCACAACTTCTATTTTCTCAAATTTGATAATTAGCTGACCAGAAAAAAAAAACTTTTGCAGTTACTAGTTCGCCAAAAAGTTAAACAATGTTTATCGTATTATTTTCGGCATTTTCATTGACCTTTCCATCTGAAGCTTCAATTTCATATCATATTAATTCATCGTTTCTTATACAAATAAAAGATTCCCTGCCACAAAAACTGTTTTTTCTATAGTTTAATGTAAGGAAGATATCTACTATCAATTTGGAAAGGACATTTAGACAACTTGAAAAGGCCTTTGATCTAGATACAAAATATTTAGATTGGCAACAGGAAGTGTAACAGATAGGATATTTTAATTGCCAAATCTCCGTTCTACCAAAGCTGCACTTACCAAATATCCGAGGCAAAATGGCAAATTGGTCGAAACGCAGGGACTGCATCATCAAACCGAGACTGTCCCGGTCAAAGTAGAATAAGCCTAAGTTAGTATCTTTTTAGTCCAAAGGGGCTTTATCCTTGAAGGACTATTGTTTTCGTTTTGCGATTTTGCATCGAACCACTCTAAATATCCGTTTCACTTTTCAAACTGTTGCCACCAAATATTATCGCTCTGTATTATACTCCAAGAAATAAAATAATAAAGAATCTGCATAAATGTATATATGTTTCTCGCATTGGGATAAAACAACGGCACCTAGAGCTATCAAATTTTGAATGACGTAATCCTACTGCGAATATGGGCATTTGGAAGCCCAAATTTGAAATTTGGAATTTGTTTTATTATCGATTTCATATTTTGTAGAACTTTAACGAATTTTTGATTAACAAACTCGAGGATTTCAAAGTGATCAATGGCAACTTTGAACAGAAAAATTATTTTTATCTCCAGCGCGTGAGACTGTGTATACGAAATTCTAAAGATACACTCATTTTAAAATTACTTTGCGGTATTGCTCTTGAAATGAATTTTATGGTTTAAGTGCGAACATGATATTTAATAAATAAAGGTAACACACAAGATGTTCAAAAAACGCCCCTTTGGACACACATTAATGGCTTTCGAGATACTTACATACTGTTGTCTTTTAGGAAGTGCAAGGAATTATTCTTGTCCCTTCACTACGAGTCTATATTTCATGGAAAAAAGTCTAAAAAATCATCTGATTGGTTCGAGATTTTAACGGTCGCAGAAAAGTGTTTGCTAAGGTTTTTCGCTCTCTCTCTCTCTGAGGTCGCAATCTACCAATCTGCTGTTGCAGTCACTCCTATTAACCCTTTTTAACCAAAAAGAGAAGATATTATTGAATGGGATATTAGTCTCGAAACAGCATTTTGCGCTGAATCACTATAAACAGAGAATCACTCATCAAACTGTTGCCACCAAATATTATCGCCCTGTATTATATTTAAAGAAATTAAATAATGAAGAATTTGCATGAATGTATGCATGTTTCTCGCATTGTGAAGAAACGCGGTACCTACACCGATCACATTTTGAATAACGTAGTCCTCCGCCCGAACATGAGCACTTGGAAGTCCGAATTTTGAATTCAGATTTTGTTTTATATTTTGCAAACTTTTAACGAATTTTTGATTAAGGAACTCAACGATTTCAAAGCAAGCAGCGGCAGTACTGTACGAAATAAAGCATTTTTGTCTCCATCGCGAGAGACTATACATCGGAAATTCCAAAAATATGCTATTTTTAAATATATTTAGACCAGAGGAGCATTAGCTCAAATGCTCTTGAAACTAGTATGTATGTGTAAATGGAAAAGCGCCCCCTCTTTTTTTGTCTTTTTAGCTTGATTATTAAGCATCGTTTTCTTCTCACTTCTGCAAAATACAATTCAACGGCAAAATCAAAAAAATTTAAAAGCAGCAGAGCTGCGTATGTTTGGAATAAGCCGATGCAGTGGTGAGTGTTGGCATATATTTGTCTATTTTTTTCAATCTTTTCTCAGTTCATTGTATCAGTGTTCAGTTTTCACAGTAAAACGGCTTACAAAATTTTTTTGTCTTTTTATGATTAACTCTTTGTGTGTTAAATTTATTTATTAAATATCTTTTTTGTCTTCCTATTATTAACTTTCTGTGTGTTAACTTTATTTATTAAATATCGCGTTCTTGGCATTTACGCTACATAAAATTCACTTCAACAGTAAATCGCAAAATATTTAAAAACAGCATATCTTTAAAGTTTCCAATAGACAGTCTCGCACGCTGGAGAAAAAATGTTTTATTCCATACTCTGCTGTCATTGCTCTCTTTGGAATCGCTGCGTTTGTTAATCAAAAAATCATTGAAGTTTTACGTACTATGAAAGAGATAATAAAAAATATATAGCTTCAGTCTATGAAAATATATTGAATACTTTTAATTAGACAGTTCATGAATTAAATGAATTTTTATTATTCAAGTCAATCCGATTCAAAAGTAAGAAAAGAATATTCTTAAGAACTGCATCTGTTGCTTTCATATAGCTTAGCTTGTTAGTCTACAACAGACAGATTCAGTTTGAAAGATAAATAACTTACATTTTGCCGAATGGCAACAGACTCGAATCAAACGTCGCAGACACATTTAGAATCTTTCGATCGAAAATCCCATTTCGAGACTAATAGTCCCTTTTGGGCTGTAGATGCGCTTTTCGAAAGGGTCTCAAAACAAAACAAAACAGAAAGTCTTCTAGTCCTTGGCGTCAAACGTTGGCGATTAAATCTTCGTACTGTAGTTTCCCTGCAACCCCTGGGTGGTAACATGAAAACTGCCTTGTGAAATGCGGAAATCACTATCATTATCCGACTGAGGTGATTGGTTGATTGTAGGGTAGGGTCCGCGACAATATTTTGTTCCCTGTATTAATGATCTCTTATTAAATTTCATTGCAGTCGCGCGCCCCTACCCGCGTAGACCTGTCAGTTAAGCTAGCGAAAGGTATCTTCTCCTTATCCCACTGATACTGCTGCATTTTTTTACCGGTTTTTTTTCCCTCTCATACGACGATTAAAGCCTTAATTGGAGTCGTAAGAAACACTTTACCTCTTTTTTTCTCCTTATGCTTGTCTATCATCATTCCGCAGTAGCCGAAATGTCTGTAGCTGTTGTTACGTAAATTATTAGTTAGTGTTATCAGATACAGCAACAAGTTAAAAGAAGTGAAGGATGTTTATCTATAGAACTTGTAACAAAATCTGTGTTTAATATTTGAAAATTCAAGTTTTCCAGTTCACACGTAAGGTAAAATCAGAGGCAGATATTACGTATACTCATTTTAAAGATGCGTAATGGTAACGTTAGGGAGTAGTATGAGATTGTTCAATGTAAATTGTGGTCTTTTCCGCAGTAGGTGTTAAACTGCCATAACGAAGTTCTGGCCGTTACTATGCTTAAGCATGTGAGAGGGTTGCCTTTAATTCCTTGTAGCGTATTTTGTATGCTTTCAAAAATAATTTATCTCTAGACAGTTTATATTACCCATCACACATACATTACCTTGGAAATTATATGAAGTGCTGAACATGATTTCTTCCGGTAGATTATGATTAGACATATAATTCATTTCGTGGTCACGACGTCACTGCTATGGCTAGAAGCTTATCTCAAGACCCTAGTAGAACCTACTGGAGACCCTACTAGAACTAAAAAACAAGTTATCGGTTTAGTCTGAAGCAAATGATTGACGTTAAAGTTAAAAAAACCTTTTTGTTCAACTTTTAGATGAACAATAGGAACTACTTAAGTGGTAGATAAACCTCCGTTACTTGAGGAGACTTAGTATAGCATAAAATAAAGTTAATTTCAAATGTATTTAACGCGGTCTGAGACTAAACAAAATAGTCTACTCAAGCTGGTTCAAGAAAATTAACGACGCGTATTTAAAACGTCGTTTAACAAGATGCTAAAGCTGGAATAACTTTAGCAGAGCTGGTTATAGCAAGTTAACTGAAAGGTGAGGCTGCTAGAAGCTCTAATCCTCCCCCTTGGCTTAAATACTCAGTAACTAATTTGAATTCCGGTGGGGACTACGGAAAGAAGCTAAAGTAAATGTTTAGAATCTTAATAATTGGTTAATTTACATAACTTAAATTTTTTAGATGGACCTTTCACTTTTAGCACTTTCTAAAAGATAACATACCAGCTACACAGGCAGATGGAAGGCAGCAGACATGGGCATCAGAATGTCGCCAATGGCAAACAGACTCATTCTAGTACCTGCGCTATCTAGAATGCGTACCATCAGAAAGTTTACCTCCCATGGGAAATGCTTACCTCCCATGGGAAATGCTTATATATAATGCGGTGAAATAGATATAGATTAATTCTTGTACTATTGTTAACATATTTGACAAGGTTTTTTTCATTATTAACCTTAACATTAGTCAGTCTGATTATAATATAATTGTCCTGAGCAAGATATACATTGTTCAACACCAAGATTTTGTTCAGCACTGGGATTGCCCTCAACATACTTTTGGACGATCGGTATTTGAACCCCTTGTAGTATATTAGTGTTAATGATAAAAGTGACGAATTTTTTGTATCAGTTTCGACCAAATGGGGGTCCATGGGTTGCTTGCTCCTAAAGACGTCATTTTTTAAGACCCCTGACAAGATTCACAAAATTTCTTGTTATTGCAATAACAACAAAATTTAGTTTCATAATTTAATAACGAAAACAGACTAATTATCATATTAATCTCATTTAATTAGTATTTATATGGGACATTTAGCAGAGGAATCTTAGACGGAGTAATTATAAACACATTGTCTTTCAACATTCTCCTACAGAACATTCTTACAAAATATTTCCCATACTTCAGTCTCTGGAACTCAGAGTGGAATCTTAAGCTGAGATGTACAACTTCTGATGCTACTGATATCAGGACATTATATAGCCCATAATAAACTTCTGTCATTATACCCCATCCAAAAGGAATATTGCAACCACGTGTTTTGAAGAAATTCAAATATACTATCACTAACGTCTTAGAAGTTTGTGGAATAGTATATATCTTAAGCATCCAATAACTGTTAAAATGTTAAAAGGTGGCATTTATTAAGAAATCGCGAGAGTGCCTGCTATCCCAATCTATGAAATTTGTCGCAAGACATGTTGATATCAGTTAAAATGAGTTCTCACAATCGTTTAGAAGATGAACTAAAATAAAGAGCCACCATAGGTTTAAAGCTGATCAGTTGTACGCGGAGGTTCCTCGAAGACACGAGTGATTCGAATAGCGATAACGAAGCTTTAACACGAGTATTAAACTACCACAACACCTGCAGAGGATTCATATAAAGTATCAAATGCACAACGGCATATATCGATTACGATTAGAGAGTCCTGTCGGGCCTGCGCTGAACACAATTTCTAGGCTAATCGTATACAAACGCCTAGCAGACTACGCTTCTTGTTCTCCGAATCTATTAATACATTCCCTCACTAGTCTAATGCAGATCTAGAACTATTTTGCACAAAGAAAGATTGGGGTCATGTCTTCTCTTGTGATGTGCGAAGATTTAGTCATTATTCTTGGCAATTATTCATCTTGAGAGAGCCTGGAGTCCGCTGTATACAACTTAAAAAGAAAATCGACCACTTTGGTAGAAGTAGAATCCTTATGTGAGAAAGCATCATGTTGAGTGTCCATGTATTGCTATGTGCCTTCGACACGACTGCTGTGATCGCATACAGAGATGATGTTCCTGAGTCTTATGTGAAGTTTTTCCGGGAAACTCTTGAAGAGGATTTGATTTTTATCAACGACAGCGAGAAACCATGCAGAGCTCAACTGGGAGACGATTTTCTGGAGGAAGATGGTGGTCACTATACGGCCAGTGAAGTCACCAGTCCCAAATCCCGTAAACCACATTTGTAATGCTCTAGAAATATTCATTGCACAACGAAAACACCTTCCCAAGACTCTTCAGACATTATAATTCTCACTTTTAGAAGAATGCAGTTTGTTGCCATAAGTTATAATCAACAACCTCATTTAGAGTATGAGTTCCCTTTATGAGGCTTTCAATCTGTGCAGGTAGCCTAACTTCTCATTAGCCAAACCATTCTGGAAATAAGAGGTGTCATCTTTTGGCCGTTTTAGGTTTCATTTGCGCACCGCAAAGTAATTTATTGCTTCTTTATTTTATGTTAGTACTGGTTGTCTCATAGTATTTGCAATAAGTACGAAATTTCATTATAATAAAAATATTATTATTTGAAGTCTCGCATGTTTTGTGTTTGTAAGCTTAATTTAGGATACCAATATATCTTTGGTCTCCAAATGGCTGGTTTGCGTACCTAGAAAATTATTAAGCGTTATGTATCTTGTTAATATTATAAGAAAATATTCTTTTGGTAGCCAATAATGAAAAAATTCACTGACGACTCTACATAATTTAGACCTGTCCAAGTGTTACCAGGATTCTGATAATGAGTCTGCTATTAGTGCTGATATAAAATAAGACTTAGGATAGGAAACCGAAGAGGGTTCTCTCCTGCATTTCTGCTGCTTTAGCTACAGCATATGCCTTTCCATTTCCTATGCCGTAATACGCTCTAATCCCTGTTATTCTGCTATCTTATCATTATTTTGGGATAAGTGTTTTTGATTGTCTACAAAATGGACATGCTGTTCGCATAAATAATGATATATCTGAAATATTTATTTATATTTTTTCGATAGCTTATCCTTAAGACTGAATCTTCGGCCTGGAATTAGTTATTTCACAAAACTTCAAGACATCCAATGTTTACCAATGTGTCCCCAACTGAATCCAAGAAGCCTGGCTAATAACTGAAAGCTTTCGGTATCAAAAAAGGATTATAAGTAGATTGGGCTGGATTATTAAATTAAAGCTATCTAAGTCTCGAGGACTATTTGCGTAACTCCAACCTGTTTTGAACAAAAGCCTCTCGAAAGATTACATATGAACTGAACTACGATCGAAACCATTTGATGATATCATGTGTTCGTATTATCATTAGAATATTACTATCTATTTGCAGAAGACCTAGCCATTTTTTTAATATGGGAGAGACATAGGGTACATGTTTATTAATATTAGCAAATGACTTTACGGCATGGAAAATGTTACAAGACATTTTGTTTTGTTTTATTCATTTTTGCAATTCCAGAACTCGACTATTCAAAAGCGTAAGTGCTGCCAACAACTTTAATGACTAGATTATAGTGTAGAAGCTCATCTCGATGTCTTAAGATTCTACTAGACAAGAAAGCGAATTATCACTTTAGTCAGAAGCAAATGATCAGTTCGTAAAAAGGTTAAAATAATCTTTTCATTTAACCGTTAAATTAACTACTTGTGCCACAGACGAACCTCCGCTACTTGTCGGTATTTAACATAACCCAAGATGAAGTTAATCTTAAATTTATGTAACGTTGTATGAGTCTGCACCCAAAACAGACTAACTAAGCTGTCTCAAGATAATTAATGGCAAGTATTTTTAATATCGGCTAGTAACTTGCTAAAGCTAGAATAATTTTGGAAGAGTTAACTACAGTACGTAATTCAAGACAAGGCTGCCAGAAACTCTAAAACATTCAAACCCTCGGCTTAAATACAAACTAATTTACATTTTAGTAAGCAATGGGGAAAGAAGAATTTAAAATAAAGGTTCAAACCATAAGAACTGGTTAATTATCATAAAATCCCACACCTTTAACTAGACTTTGAAGTGATGTAATGGACTGCAGAGCATATGTGTCTTTTTTTTTTTTTATTACTGTTGTACGGGCATGCAGGTTCACACGTTAATGTGACTCTAAAGGAGTCTGAAGTTGCGTTCTTTCCAACAAAAAATAACGTTTATAATTCAAACTTATGATGAGAGGATTATTACAGCTGCAAGAAATATTATCGTCATGAGATAATTAGAATAAAAATTCCAAAATTTGTTCATTTACAATTTGGAATGGAATACAGTGCCGTGGTAGGGCACTTTGATTTTTTTTTGTATTCTTTAATGAACATAAAAACTAAAATAAATTAAAACAAAAAGAAAGGCTTTTATTTTATTATATATAAATTCAACATTTTTATAGTAAATAGATTTCCGAGAAGATGAAAATTAAATTCAAAAATCAATATCGTTTCTTTAATAAGGAAAAATATTCTCAAAATAATCGGACACTTTTTAGTAACAGGCAAAAATGACAAAAACTTGCATTGCTTGTTCACTTCATTTAATCTTTTAGGCATTGACTCCACAATTTTGTTTTGTTTTGTTTGTTTGTTTATTCCTAGACTTATTTTAAGCCGCTCTTCTTGAATCACTGCTTTCAGTTGCTTTTGGGAAGATATACTCTGTTACTGAATGTTCGATTCTAGTTCCTGCAAGTATGTTCAATAAGATCTGGTGATTGGAGTAGAGCCTTAATTACTTCTGGACACATATATAACAGTTAGAGTCTGACACTGTGCGCAGTATGCTTTGGATCATTGCCCTGGTAGAATTTAAAACTATTTTGTATATTAAGTTTTTCTCCTTACGATGCCAAATTTCACTTCAAGATATCAATGCATTTATGCTGATCCATTATACCATCTACAACCTCTATATTACCAACACCGAAATGTGCCATAGATTCCTATACCATAACTCTTCCTCCGCCATGTTTAATACTTGGCACTAAGTTTCGCTTCCGAAACTCCTCTTTTGGTTTTCTCCACACCAATGCTCATCCATCTGAGCCAAGAAAGATGTTAAATTTGCTTTCATCAGCAAACAACACTTTTTACCAATAGCTGGGTGTCCTTTATTTCATCGACTTTGCAAAAAGCGAGGCGAAGTATCGGGTTTTTTTTACTGACATAACATTTTCTACGTGCTACTCGCCCATAATATCCTGCAGATTGCATTACTCTTCTTACAGTTTCTGGATTTACACATATTCCATATAATACACGAAATTTCGCAACAAGTTTAGAAGCACTCAGTCTTGGATTTTTTTTAATAGTCCAGAATAAAGCGTTTCATTCCATGAGGTAACTTAGATGGTCTTCCATGTCTTCTTTTGTTTTGAATACGATTCTGTATCTTATAATACTTAATAATACCAAAAACTGTAGGATCACTTAAGTAAATGAGCAATTTTTCTGGGAGATTTCCCTTTCTTTTGATGCAAATCAGTAACTAATCTGCGGGTTTCTAATAATGTCTCCTTTCGTGACCGAGCCATTGCAAAAAAAAATTAAAATAACGAATATTTTCTAAAATTAAAATTCGAATTAAAGCTTATAAAAGCAAACACTTTTTATAGTTTTGCCGAGCATCTTTATACAAACTAATTCCAAAAATTTCGGTTTTTATTTACTGCAAATGATTTTAACCAGAAATTATGAAAATGTTCGATTAATTTTGTGGTATCTTTTTCTTCCATTTCAATCTAAAACGCTATTTTTTAAATTTACCATTTCGTTTTTCCGAATTTATTCAGTACAAAAAAATATCTAAGAAAATACGTATTCAAAGGGAAAATATTCTTGTTTAGTTTACAGCAAAGCTTTTCTCCTATTACTTAAAAAAGTAAAAATATTGTTGTACCCGATCATTTTTGGGAGACACTGTATATCAAAAAAATTCGTCAGAAGAATATTCGAAGATATGAAAAATATTTTGCTGCGGAAAGCGCAAATAAATTATCAGTGAGCTTAAATTTAATTGTGGCAGCGAGAAGAGCAAACGATTTAGGTAGAATTCCCGATAATAGGAGTTATGCTGAATTACCTGTAACCAGTAGTTATCGCAGGTTCCGTAACTCGAAATAAAGAACTTAATTTTTCCCATCCATTTCTGTGATGGAACATTTATAACTACTATCGTGTTTCTTGACACGCATTAAAAAGATAAGCAAATGCGCTAGAACTAGACATAAACAGCCCACTCATATTTAAAATTGAGCGATGCGGTCGTCTGCGCCAGTCGCGTTTTGGATTTTTCATTTTTATCTTCTTTCCAACAACAAAAAAAGAACAAAAACAGAACGAGAAAATGAATGAAGACTAAAAAAGAAAACGAAAATTCTTAACCCTAAGGTTGGAAACAAATTAAGCATCGGGTTGTATCGGTTTCTAGCATCTTTTTAAAGCCAGTGTACGTTTCTGTTAATTAGAAATTCTCTGCACGCAAGTAATTCGAAGAGCATCACGTGTTTGCACGCTTTTCTGAGGGGAGACGTTTTCCGCTGCATATGTAACTCCCACCGTCACCTGGAAACATTCTTCTTTTATAATACGATTTATTTTGCTCTTTTACGGTGAACCCTGGCAGCTGATAAAGAGAAACTCGCAGGGGGAGCATCCCTAAAGATGAAGCGTGGAATAGCGAATGGGCTAGAGCAAATATTCTACGTTTAATATAGCCCTTGGAGAAAGTTAATTAATATTAATGCAATTTTAGGATGTAACC
The DNA here is from genome assembly GCA_000611955.2 of Stegodyphus mimosarum. NCBI lineage: Eukaryota > Metazoa > Arthropoda > Arachnida > Araneae > Eresidae > Stegodyphus > Stegodyphus mimosarum. The sequence continues at coordinate 179,476 of KK118620.1, forward strand.
ACAACTTTACTTCCTCAAGCGACATTGATGTCTATTAATGACAAAGTATCTGTTTACAAAAGAAAATAATATTATTACAGAAGAAAATATTCCAATCTAATTATATTTACAGTGGTTCACATTCGTTTTGGGACATTTATGTTTAAAAATTTATTTGAAAATATCAGTTACCAAATACTAGGAAAATAACTCTAGTTTTCCACGTATACTATTAATAATTTTTTAATACCTTCTTGTTTTAGAAAACAGTTATTCGCGTTTTCGGTTTAAAATAATTATTCTTAATGTTCAGAAAATGTATAAGTATTCATAACATTCTGTAATGCATAAGTATTCTGAAACGGCTAAGTATTCAGAAACTTTAGACAAACAGTTTATAATTAATAAAAGCCTGAAAATAACTGGGCATTCAATATTTTGTTGGATATGCTTTGGCTAAAATTACATTTTTCATGTATTTTGGTGTGGATTCAACTGATTTTTTCCCAGTAATAATTTCCTATATTGTTTTGTTTTTCTGCAATAACTGCTTCCGGAATGGGTCCAACAGATTTTGGAAGACCTAACACATCAGCAGTAGATAAGGCTACAGTGAGCTGGAATGCAAATAACAGAAGTAAGGTGAAAATTTATGTTTGGAAAGTTTCTTAAGTGTGAGAAGGACTGATATGTACGGGTAGCTTAACGAAAAATCTGCGTAAAATACCTTTCGTATAATAAATGCAAATTAAAATCAAATGGAAGAAATGCTGATAGAGAAATACATATACAACTTGAATATACTGAAGAAAAATAATCAAGGGAATGCAATTTAAATATATGTCTGCCATGTTATCGTCATGCGATGATTTGTAGGCGATTTATTTTCTGCCACGATATTTTTTAAAACGCTGTTTTAAAACTGGGATATTTCTGAAACGCGTTATTTTCGATGACGATGTTTTAGAGCTGAGACGTTTTATCCTTGCTTTCTTTTCTCTCAGGATGTTTTGTACGACAAGGTTTTCGCCTTGCGCTGTTTTCTTCGCGACGTTTTCTTCTGCCATGTTTTCGGCGAACGGTGTTATTAAGTGTCCTCTGGAGAAGATAATCTATTATCTGTGCACAACAGCCAAGATCTGAAAAGGCCGGAAAAAAATGTTGTTGAGTTACATGCAAATCCCGTGAAGGAAATACAATGGAATCCTGTGTTGCTACAACTGAACAGTATGTCATAAGCTTCAGAAGTTGCACTGCATACATTTTACATTAATTTCATAGAATCACATTCTCTGCCAAATATTATAGGAGCTTTTTGCAGAATATAATGCAAATATGAAAATAATATTTCACGTAAATATTTAGGTGCTGTTTACGAGATAATGATATACACAACATAAAGAAAATACATGATGTTTTATATTGAATTATATGAATATGAAAGCATATCTGTGAACGCTCTACTCACTTTATTTCGATAAATGAAATTTACAGTGAAACTATAGTTATCCAAGTTTCTACAGATATTCTATGTGCACCCCTCCAGTGACACAACAAATTCGAGTTCCTGCCACACTCATGATAAAATATCCTTTATTAATGATTCGAGCACTTCACTTATTTGCTGCTTCAGTTGCTGTAAGTCCTGAGGAAATAGAAGCACGAACACTTAGTCTTTAACAGCCCCTAATGGAAAAATATCACAAGGATTTAGATATGTAGATCTCGGTAGCCAACAAAGCAATGATATAACGTTTGACTCACCACTGCCTGTTTAGCGATCGGATAGGCTATCGTTCATGTACTGGCGTGCCTTTTTACGCCAATGGGATGGAGCACCATCTTGCTACAAAATGAAGCTGGGAACTGCTTCCTCCAACTCAGAGAATAACAACTCTGCTAGTATATCTTGCTAAATGCACCCATTAATTGATTTTCCCGCGAAGATAAAAAGACCAAAAACGCAAATTTTGGAAATGGCGCAGAAAATATTCACCTAGGAGAATGACGGTCATGTTCCATTACACCATGTGGATCTTCTGTACCTCGAAATCTTAAACAGTGGAGATTAATTTTGTCAGAAACGCGAAAAGTGGCTTTATTCGTAAACAAAAGTCTGTTAGCGAAAACATCTACCTCCAGCTCATCTTACAAATTCTAACAAGAATCTTTACGCAAAGGTTTCTCGAAAGGTTTTAACGCCTGCATCATCTGAAATGTCTATGGTCGGAACTGTGGAGGTTTCTGTAACACATGCCATACCATTACATGAGGCACATTGAGTTCAGAACTCGCACGAACGTTGATTTTGTGGAATTTCGTAAAAGCATTTCAGGAGCTTTTCCAACTATTTCGGTGTTTTCTGCTGTTCGTCTTGGGTTGATTTTCTTACACAAGCAGCCAATGCCCTGAAACTGCGTTTGTTGTGATGATGCGATGGTTCTGCACCAAGTTTAGTGCGAAAATGTCTTTGAACGAAGATAAACGATGATGTTTTGTCACAGCCTGCATGGATGGCGCCATTTTGATTAATATTGCCTCTAGCGGCGTTTCGTAACCGGACGATTTTTTACTGTTGCCAGATAAAACCGCCATGTTGTAATTGTTGTCTCAGAATGGCGGGTTGTGGTTGTACTGGAGGATAAATACTCGGAACCGACCGCTGGCGGAAGAAGACCCAGTGTTTGATCTGAAGGTGCAGCTGCCGAGGGATGGAGGCTGGGTCTCGTCCCCCTCTTCAGTACCCGCCTTCTCGTGGTCCCCGCTGGTTACCATTTCGGCTTCGGTTGGCATGGACTAACGGTGCTGGACAAACTTCTCCGTGGTCCGAATGGGCGGAATTTCCGGAACCGAAGATTTATGGGAGGAAACTCGGGGTTCATCCAGACCGCTGGCTGGACTTATGTTCAGGTAGCTTCCGCCTCCAGAGTAAATAATCAGTCTTCACAGGATTAGAGCCATTGTATATTCGGTGGCTGGTTCGGGCTTGGCAGGAACCGTACTGGTACTGTCTTGTCTATGACCTTGAAAGCGGCGACGTTACATGGTTAGATTTGGGCTGTTCAGGGGGCGGCACCGATCAATGCTCGGCGATGGATGAAGTCTTACGTGTAAAGTCCTCTTGGGTTGATTGGTGAAAGTGGCGCCCCTGCTGACAGCCCCCTTGATTGGACGTTATTCTATTAAAGGCTGCTCAAAATGTAGCGGTCACTAAATGGGTCCTTCCTTTGATTGACTGTTGTCTCTGAATTAATTCATTTCAGCTTAATAAATCAATTACAGATTTTGCGCTCCCCATTCAATATGAAACATCCTGTATATGTGTTACAGATTAAACATTATGTAAGACGAAGCAATCTACTTTACAGTTCTATATTAGAAATAATGGACTATGCCAAAGTCCTAAATATTATCAGGATTCTTGAGAGTTGCGTTACACCTTTTTCATTTTCCACAAGTCGAGCTCTTCAGGTCTGAAAATTATTCTTAGAAGGTTCTGATTGATGTAAGCTCTGTATTAGTGTGCATTCATGCAATGTCTCAAACTGCCTCCTTACTTCAGAAACACTGGTTTGAGTCCCTAAGGATAAACCTATATAGACAGGTCGGTGTAGGGTAGTGCACACTGTACAGTTTGGTAAAAGACTTGTGTCACCACATATTCCTTCTCTTTCTTGTTTATGGATTAGCTTCACCATATCGACAGTGAGAAATTTTTTGGTGTTCCCTTTGTTCGAGGCTCTAGGCATTTATATTTCCTAATGCAATGATCTAAAAATGATGACCCGCGGGCCGCATACGGTCCCCGGAACAATTTTATAAGACATTCTAGTTATTACTTTGTTGCAAATACGGTGTTACAAGGATGTCAAAACTTTGATTATTCAAAAGCCGAGTTTATATTATTTTCCTTACCAATAAAAACTGATGTGAATAAAGCACTCGAAAATCTATCAATGTTATGTTAAATAAATTAAATCTTATTCAAAAATTTGAAGATTCAGATTTTACGAATTTTCATTCGTATCTGTCAAAAAATAAATCAGTTACGAATTTTTGAGCTAAGAATAAATTGCTTTGTTCGTGAATACACTTACATGTGAATCGCTTTTTCATTTTTTTTTTCAATATTAGAAATTAATAAGTAAAAACCCGATTGGTCAATGAGCATCTACAATCCGTAATGAAGATAATTTCTCTTAATTTCTCTCCAGAGCTGCAAACTTTACCAAAGCCGAAACGCCATCAAGTGTCAAGCTGTAGAAAGAAATAATAAAAGCTTATAATTAGTTTACTTGCAAACACGTGTATTTTTATTTATAAGTCAAAAATTTTTTTTAAATATGAGAACGAGACTAAGTTTCCATTATTTAAAATTTTCTCTGGAAAATTAAGAAAGGTTTCATATTTTTTTTCAGTTTAAATCAGTGTAAGTTATTTAGTGATTAATTAAACGTGAGGACTATTTCAAAAGTATGTTAGTCTGAAAATGAAATATTTAGCTCTCAGTGTATTTATGTTACAAATTATAACCAACAAAATTGTCCTCCAGGTAAACTTTACATTTCAGGTAGAAAATAGATGCAAATTTGAAATTTTTCCCTTTGCGATATTATTATTACTTTACATATCTTTTGAAAAATATTTAGTAAGCGGAATTTAAAATTTATTTAAATGTTTTTTATTTTGTTAATAATATTTTTTAAAATTTTGTTAAAAATTTCTGGCCCGTCAGCTCTTTTCAAATCGTGCATGCGGCTCGCGGGCAGTGTGAGTTTTGAGACCACTGTCTTAATGATAGATCCAACCATGCACGAAGAAACTCATTGACTTGCGGCGAAACGACTAACCGATACTTAACTTATCTTCTTTTTCATATGTCATAGATTGACATGCATTGTTCATTAGCTTGTTAAATCTAAGAAACGTCCCAATTAAAACCTTTTGTTATTCACTTATATTCAGTGTTCTCATTTGCGCACAAAATTCTGCTACGTAACCATCACTCTCGATCCCCAACATCAGTAAACATTCTAAAAAACTCTTCGCGACTTCGGTTTCCAAGCTGTACACTGCAGATGTTTAATGAGAAATACTATCTGCTGAATTGAATCAGAAAAAAGAATTTCCTTTCGCTTGAGACGAATTAATACACAAGGTTGAAGTCGCAAACTAAATAGTAGTTTCACGATGATCGTCAAAACGAAAAAGAAAGGAAAAATATTCCGAACACGTCACGCTGTCTATCATTAAGACTGAATGGAGTGACGCAAAGCTTTTAGATGCGAAAACTTAAAACGCACTGCGTAGTAATACTTTTTTTTTATTTTATATACTTCAAATAACATCTGCTTTTATTTTTGAATATTTATTTTGATAAAAAATTTGCTTCCCCTTCCCTAGAATTTACCCCCCTTCCATTCAATGGAATTTAGAAACATGTCTAACGTTGCACTTCTAAATTCAGGTAGAATTCAGATGAAAAGCGATACTAATTTTCCAAGTTCGAAAAACACTACTTCTATGTTATTCACTTTTTTATAGTTAAGTTTTGTTCGGAGTTGTAGTTTTCTTTATTTTATTATTGATTGCCGAAATTTTGATCTGAGTTTTTTAATTTTTTGAATTTAAACGATTCTCTACAAGTTCAATTTTCAAATCTTTTTCTCATCCATCAATAAAATCTGTGGTTCGATTCTTAAAAGATTCCATTCTTACTTTAATTATTGGGGAATTTATAGTATATCTTGTCAGTGGAATTTGAAAATATTGACCAAACTAAAACAACGTTAAAGTTTCGGATTAAAGAACACGAGTTTTATGTCGGAGAAGGCGTAATTAACAGGTCTTCGTAGCTATTCATAGTTGAAAATTTAATCAAAATTTTGATTCAGAATCTGTAAAACTTTTCCAAAAAGCTTCTTCCAATGATGAATTGGATTTTCTTGAGGCTCTTCAGATTCGACATTTATCTTGTTTAGTTAATGACTTTAATTCCAATTCAGTCCTTCCTAACACTTTTAAAATTATATTTGCTTATTTTTTTAAATTTCGTTACTATTTCTATCGACGGATAACGCTACCTTCTCATTCGCTCTACTATTTTGGGGAATAAATACTAGCGTGTCTTTCCCTTCGCTGCTTGCACATGTGTAATTTGGTCACGCTCCTTTTCCACAACTGTTAATCTGTCCTTTTCAACCAGAGTTTTGTACTTCGCTACTTTATGAGCACTTAGAAGCATCTGATTCACGACAGCCGGAACAGCACACGACAGCACTTGCAACTTCAAGCTTGGTTGCAGATTTTCTTTTGCTCCTGATGAAGAGGGAGCTGTACTAGCAAAGGCGGTGTGGCTAGGAGCATTGTCGTGATTGAGCCTCCATGATCCAGCGATTGTTGGATGGACTCGGGCGACTCGTTTTCTGAGGCGATCAGAATTCAGATGATTGCAGAAGAAGGTAATTGCTTTAATTAGCAAAGGTACTCCGTAAGCCAACACCTTGGTCCTTGGTCCTCAGCCCAACCAGCGTAGCAACACTCCCCCTCCGTCACCGCATTTCAGTGGGAAAAAATCAGTCCTACTATTTCCCAGACAAACCCTGTATAATTAAAAACATTAAATAGTTTTGTAGAATAAATTACATATTTTTTTCACTTTTTATTATACAGTAGATATATAACGTAGCCTTGTTAGTCTAAATGCATATTGCCAACATCCTGTTAAAATGTTTCGCTATTTCACCTGGACCATGTCTATCGATAATCTCTAATGATAATCCACGCTAAGCTTTATAAGAACCCCTTTTTGGGCGATCGTGGAAATATGAAACATTTTAATTCTTTTTCCAATTCGCACTGTGAAAAAAATACCATAATGGACAAAATTTTAAATATTAGGTTAAATATCAACATTGAATAATTCAGTTATAACAACTGTATAATGGTAAACGCTAAATGATATGAATAATGTAATATGTAATATTTTGTATAACCGAAATATGAAGCCCTATTTTTTATGAAAGGTAAGAGCTTTATCAAATCATAAAACAAAGGCAGTTGGTTAATATATCTTCACTTTTGTTTAAAGAGATTTAACTTCGAAATTAATAATAAAAAGTCTAAAATTTCCTAAGGAAAATGAGGTATAAAAATTATCTTTATGCTGTTTTACAAATTTGGCGTACTGGAACTTTTATGATATGTTATAGTTATTGGTAAATTTTTATGAAACTTGAAAAATATTTATTTTTTTAATGTTTTGATGTAAGTGAATTTCTTAATAAATTAATAATGTAGTCTAGCAAAACTGACGTAGTACGTAGTACTAGGAGTTGTAAGTTCAGCAATTTTTTTCAGTCACCGGTAATTATGTAAAATTTTCCAACGAAAACTGGTAATATATCAGTATTTTTTCTTTCTAAAAAAGTGTATTGAAAAATATAAGTGCAAATGACACTGAAAGAGGCGTTGTGTTAAAAACTTAAAAGACATTACAAAAAAAATAATAATAATGTATGAAAATAAATTATGTTACGAACTTAAGACGTAAAATAATGTAGCAGATATATTAAAAAAATCAAAATAATTCATGCTATGTAAATAAGTTACTTTATACATTACATATGAATTTTTTACACATAGGCATTTATCACAAAAATATTAAGAAAATCATTTACTTTTGTTATAAATTAAATATTTTTATTTATAAACTTAAAAAAAAAGATAATGCACAGAAACTTTACAAACTGTTCTCAAAAGTAAAATTTCCAAATTCTACTCAAATTTCAAGTAACTTTTCCAAACTGTACTCAAAAATAAAGTTTATATATATCATTAGCCAGTGGTTCACAACCCCTTTTGGGGGGGGGGGGTCCTCATACACTATTTTATTTTCATAGGAGGGTGAAACAGTCGTCATGCACTGTTTCACCCTCCTTTCTCAAAATAGAAAAATGCGTATATATTTGCTTAAATTTAGATTATCTCTTAATGTGTTTTATAAATTAAACAAGAAAAGTACAGAAAATGTTGATACATACAAAAACTTAAATAAAAGCATTTTTTAATTCATAACCTAAAACTAAATATTGCTAATAATTCAGCCCTTGCTATAACTTCTCCTTTCCGTATTCTTGATCAGAAGGCAAATGAGTAGCTACTGCATATTAACACTACATATTTAAACTGAGATTTTTTAATTTGAGCGCTACGTGTCTAGTTTCCTGTTAGTTCTGATAGTTGTAAGTATTCGGCTTGGCCTTCTTTCGCTGACGGCACTTTATTTCTGAAGGTCCGATAGGTTAGGCTAGGTTATTCAATTATGGCAAAGCACACGAGGGCTATCTGCCTAAAGGGAGGGATGCCTTCGTGGAGGACTTTCTAAGGGAAACTGACTTGTATACACATTACACATGGGGAAAACCACGAAAACGCCCATGCAGCCAGCCCGTTCGCGGGATTCGAACTTCGGACCGAACTACCAGTGTTCAGCGTCTTTACCGCTCGGCCGCTGGTGGACCTGAAGGTTCGATAGAGTTTAGTGAACCGGCTTTCTGTAGTATGCAATTGTGTAGTCGTTGACTAATGTTCAATGTTTGATTTAATTTGGATTATTCATTTTTATGTTGCATCATCACAAATTGTGAAAATTTTAGCACAAGTGAGTGCCCTTGTATTCTAAATTCTGTTTAAATAAAAGTTATTCTAGTCTTCTCGGGACTTTATTTTCAGACATAGCGATTATTCGCTTCATGTATATTAGGGTTATTAGACTAAAACAGCATTATCAGATCAAATGCAAACTTACGTAGTAATTAGAAATTCATATGCTATTTTAATATGTTTTCTTGCTAATTTTTTCATGTTGAAAATACTACATTTCTTTTTGAAAACGCTACTTATTCATTTATTTACTTTTACTTATCGGGACTGATTTTTCGTGTTATACAGCGTTTTTGGTCCTTATTAGAAATTTAAGGCTTGTTTGTAAAAGAGTAGTAGATGTCGATGCAGTTAGGCCTAGAAAATTTTTGTAATCATTATCTTTTTTATTTCTCGTAATTCAGCGGCATATACAGGGTGATTCAAAAGCATCTGACAGAATTATGGAGGGAATCAGAAGAAGATTATTTTACAATAGAAAATGTGTGTCGAAATAGCCGAGGCTATATGTGGCTTTGTTAAATCGATTTTGATTGTATTTGGCGAGTTTACTTCAGTTTAAAATTCTATAATATTCTGATAATATTAACTGAATTGTTGATTACGACAATTGATACATTTTTCACGTTTTCGTGTAGGAACGGGCCGGAATTAGACAGTTTGATAATAATATCCGAATGATAGCATTAGCCATTATCACATTAAGCGATTTCTATGGTATTTAGAGAATTACCGATCAAATAACCTCTATTTCATAAAAAAATTTTCAGTTATTTTTTGTGACTCACAAGAAAATAAGTAAACTGGTTCACAGGTATTAAAATGCATTCAAAAAAAAATAATTAAAATCAAGTACGAAATTTGTCATACAGTCTCTCTCTCTCATTCGAGAAAAACTTTTCTTAACTTCTGAAAAATTAGTTTTTCTTATTCGTTTACATTATTTCCTTATTATACAATTTTTCCTGCTTTATAAATTAATCAAATGCATAAAAGTGTTAAATTTTAGGAAAAATTCAAATACTTTCAAAGCTGGTTAACGAAACTGGAAACCAGTTAACTGATTCAAGAAGTGAAAAAATTATTGATTAAGGAAATGCATCTGTACCTGAATTGGATCTAAATTCCATTCTTAACACTGTTATAACAGAAATTGATCTAAAATCTGAAAATATTTGGGAAAATTTTGTATTATTTCACCTAGACATCTGGAACGCTTTCCTCAGCAGGATATAGGAAAGAATAACCAAAGTTATATAATACCGTAAACTTCTACTTCTAGTCGAATACCTGGAATTTCTAAATGACAAACCATGAAAGTTTATCATGTATTCCTAAGAAATGCTAAATAAAAACTGTCTTTCAGCACAGAAAATCTTAAATGTTTGAACCAGTTGCTTCAAAGAGGTAAAAATTTGATTCCAGAAAGAGGTTTTTGAAAATAATCAATACTTTTCTTAATAATATAAATCAAAAGATTAACTGTAGATTTTTCGCTGGAAGCTGCATCACAGCTCCAGCAGTGTGCGTGGGCGGGCGCATTGACATGCATGCAGCAAGAAGGAATCCCTCTCCTTCCATCGTTCCAGACGAACCCACTGAATTCTCACGCACAGACGATCCATGATACCAGGAAACTGCATTCGCCGTTTTACACCAGTTATGATTATGTGTCAGGAAGAAAATCTGTCTCTGAACTTTTCGACAGACGTTGTGGGCCTTTTACAGTATGCGAATATGAAATCCATTGCGACATATGTGACAGATAAAATTCTATTTAGGGCTGGTTAGTTTATTTTATTACGGTAAAGCACACAAAGGTTATTTGCGTAAGGGAAGGGATACCTTCGTGGAGGATTTTCTAAGGGAAACTGGCTTCGTATATAAGTTACACATGGAAAAAACCACAGAAACGCCCTTGCGCTCAGCCCGTTCGCCGGAATTCGAACTCCGGACCAAACTACCAGTGCTCAGTTACTTTACCTCTCGGCCGCTGGTGGGTCTCGATTTCGGGTTGAAAATGGCTGACTATTTCAGAAAAAAAAGCTGAAAATTGATGTTAAATTTTGAATTTACATAAAATGTCTTGTAAATGCATTGTCTATTAGGAATGCTTCAAGGAATATCAGCAATGTCTCGACTTCTAAAAAAAGTTCTTCTTTTCGATGGTATAATAATTAGTCTATATCTGAATCTTAAAAAATTGAAAACACTTCGATCTTCATTATTTAAGTAAATATGTGTGCTTTTAGAAAAAGCAAATTTATGAATATTACTCTGAATCTTGTTGGTTTAGATCCTCCAAAAATCATTTTAAAGCTGTTCGGCAGCTGAAAGAAGTTGTAACCTTAATTATTTAGCAGTAGGAGTGTATAGTAAGCTAAATGCTTTTAAACCATAAGCATGACAATATGAATTAAAGATATTCAACTAAAATATCGAATTAGAAAATGCTAAGCATTCATTAAAAATAACATGAATAGTTATAGGGCAAATAGAAAAATAATAATTTGGTCATAAAATTACGGATGAAGTTTTGAAATTAACGTAAGTGTCAACTTGAAAAGTTAAATATATACTAAGTTTGTTTTCTCAAGAAAAGGTAATTTGAGGTTCAGAATGAACCATAATGCTTAAAAAAAGAACTTCTACTCAAAAACATGCGAAAAGTCTTAAAGTAAATAAGGGAATCAAAAATTATAAAACTTTCTGAGCTGAAATTATTTAATTCTGAAATAAAATTTATTGATGAAATTAATAAAATATCAGAATATATAAGAAAACATTATATGAACAATAATGGTCAGAATATCTAATAAATATGATAAAAAGTTAAAAGAAAAATAAGATTACGCATTAAATTATGAACCAAAACAAAATGAAAATATGAAGAAGGTAAAAATTACGTCTAAAACTTAAGCAATGTATTAGAATTAGCAACAGAAAGAAAGTTTTAAGGTCGCAAAAGTGAAATGAGATTTTGTGACAGAAAATCTGATGTACACAGTATATGACTTCCTTGTATGACCTATTAAATTAGACACATTTTTGGCCGCATTTCATTTAAACTTATTTCCTCGAATTTCATTAAAATATACAGGGGGTTTATAAAGTCTCGGACCCATTTTGATGTTTAATAACTCATAAAATAATAAAGATATAAACATGGCATTTATTGATGGAATAACTTACATATTTTCCTTTTCAGATTTGAATATCTTTACTTTTGTAAATATCGTCTGCGTGCGTGGTTAATTTCAGATAATTTCATTTTCCAGTCTAAATATCTCTACTTTTCTAAATATCGTCTGCTTATTAATTACATTTTTCTCTCTTTTCTCTCTTTCAACTTTCTGACATTGTTAATCGCCATAATGTGCGCATATGGGGATCTGAAAACCCCCATGAATACCGTGAGGCACAAAGGGATTCCAAAAAGGTTAATGTGTTGTGTGGACTAACGCATGACCGAGCCATTCAGCCTTTCTTTTTTACAGAAAAGACGGTTTCATCAGTCGCATACTTAGACATGTTGGAAAACTTCGTATTTTCACAACTAGGAGAGCTTCAGCCACATGTCTTTTTGCAACAAGATGGTGCACCACCTCACTGGGGTACCATCGCTCATAGTTCTTTGAATGACCATTTTACAGGAAGATGGATTGGGCGAGGAGGTCCAATTCCTTGGCCACCCAGATCACCTGATATAACGCCGCTGGACTTTTTCCTTTGGCGATTTCTAAAGGACGACGTTTACAGGAGGAGAGTGTTGAACATTTATGACCTAAAAGCTAGAATTACAACCGCAATAGCCTCTGTGGATGCCGACATGCTTGCCAGTACCTGGCGTGAAATTGAATGTCGACTTGATATTCTCCGTGCGACGAAAGGGGCACACGTGGAAGTTCATTGACAAGGGTCATGAAACTTTTTGAGTCTATCTAACCATTTATGTTATTAATTTTAATCTATCTTCATTATTATATGAGTTATTAAACATCAAAATGGGTCCGGGGCTTTATAAACACCCTGTATATGTACACTACGAAAAAAAAATGAGACATTTCTATATCTCCCGTTTTACTGGGCCAATTGACGAAATTCAGCTTGCGTTTTTCATGTCTCGAAAGCGCGACTTAGGTATGCATAGCAATTGTTCTGATATAGGTATTTTGACACAAAATCGGACTTTTTCTGAAATGGCATGCCAATTCTTTTTCCATATTTTGGTTCTACGACTCAAATTACCCAAATTGCCAGTTTTGTAAAAATCGCACAAGTAGTTTTTGAAACACTACCTCTCAAAATTTTAGCTTCTCAATGGTAATTGAACTTGATATATTTATTAATATCTCTTTTTTTATTAAACTTACTTGATTCCTTCTTCCAGAATTCGAAATTTAGGCATAATCCAAATATAATTCGCAAATTTTTTATGATTTATTTTTAAAATTTCAATTTTTAATACTTTTTATAAATTTTTCGAAAAAAGTTTCTATTATAACCTATAAAATTTTTAACAGAAAAAGCAGATGTTTTTCTAGGCATAACTGCAGAAAATTAGAGTTTTTTATTCAAAATTTTCTAATATATATATATGAATTTACATATTGGCGCGTTTTGAAATTAGGCGTACTTATTATAAGCGATAATAACGAAAATGTGGTTTACGCACTTTGCTAAAATCATGAATGAACGATGGACCTTTTTTCTGCTCGTGTATCAGCAAAAAAAAAAAGAAAGTGATTAGGTTGCCATAAATTAAAAATTTCGCCAAATGAATTATTTTTGTTGCAAACTAAAAATTCGCTAAGATAATTTTTTTAATTTCTCTGTAAATTTCACACCAAATTTTACAAAATTTATTATTTAGGCATAATCTGAGTCTTAGAATAGAAATATGGAAAAACAATTGGCATGTGATACCTATATTAGAACAATGCTAGATATAAATCTAATACATATCCTAAGTCGCGCTTTGAAGGGAGGAGGAAAAAAAGGAGAAAAAAAGGAGTGGTGGAAAATACGAAGATGGCATGAATATCCGGGACGCATATAAGCAAAATGTACACTGCTAGAGCAACGGCTTGACTTTGGCCAATGACAATCCAGAGAAGCTCACCGTTAACTCCGCCCACATGAATGATGTCACATTTCTGACGTTTCTTTACATTCTGTTGGAAGTACGTTCGCTGAATGAACATTTTTACTTTGCAATGTAAATTTGCTATAGTGATGCTATTTTTTAAAAAGAAAATTTTAAAGTATTATTTCCTTACTGTTTCAAATATATGTCTCAAACTGTACAAAATTTCGCTGTATATGTGTGCATGGGTACACACACACATACATATATTTTCAATATGTAATCATATTTGAATTATATGTATCAATATGTGTGTGTAGGCGTGTATATATTAATATTTATATATAATTCTCCTTTTGGTTCATTTTTCAGAATGCCATATTTCTAGCGAATAATCTAAAAAGCTTTTTCCTCTTAATATTTCACATCTTCACATTCAGATTTTTAAATAATTGAGATG